>CAJPDP010142685.1:0-11431 GCA_905336975.1 Bombina variegata variegata | reverse complement strand
ACAATGACAGCAGTTCAAAATTACTTTATTGGGACATCAATAGATACACAGCACGACGTTTCGGTCTAACTGACCTTAATCACATGATTTAGGTCAGTTAGACCGAACGTCGTGCTGTGTATCTATTGATGTCCCAATAAAGTAATTTTGAACTGCTGTCATTGTGGTGCTGCTCCTACTTTGGACTTACATTGTATGAAGTTAGACCATTGAAATTTGCAACCTTGTACTGCACATGTGCGCATGTCCGTGGACGCCGCTTTAACAATGAAGTCAAGGACAATCAGGCTGTCCATCAAAATTTGCTACCAAACAATCACCTAAATTACAAGTTTGGCGCTAAACAGGGTGCGAAAACAAAGCCAAAAAAATTGCGTTATTGCACTCTCCATAGCCCTGCCATTATGAGTTACTGAAAAACCTCCTTGTGCTGTGCATTATGGTACATTAAGCTCCATACCACACAAAAGCCAAGGGCTGAGTTTACGTGCTTGTGTACACTTTCCCCCATAGACATCAATAGGGAGAACACCTGCGATCGTGGATTGGAGATCACTGTAACGCAGCCCCATTGATGTCTATGGGGAAAAGAAAGTTACGTTTAAACCTAATACCCTAACATAAACCCCAAGTCTAAACACCCCTAATCCACCACCCCAGACATCGCCGACACTAATAAAAGTTATTAACCCCTATTCTGCTGCTCCCTGACATCACTGACACTAATAAAAATGATTAACCCCTATTCCGCCGCTCCCCAACATCGCCGACACTAATAAAAGTTATTAACCCCTATTCCCTATTCTATTAATTACAAAATGTTATTCTCATAGATTACCTTTTTCCTCAAATTCATTCATGAAGAGCTTGGCATATGATGGGGCGACATTGGATCCCATGGCCATACCCCATGTTTGTACATACCAGTCGTCCTGAAAGAGAAAGAAATTGCAATATAGTATTAGACTGAGTAACTCGCCAATAAACTCCCCTTGTGGAGCTGTAAATTTCTTAATTAAAAATACATTTTTAAGTACTATAGCTATTCCAGTCTCATGCTTGATGGAAGTGTATAGACTTTTAACGTCTGTAGTAAATAAAATAAATTTGTCACTTGGTAACTCTAAAGCTTTGGCCTTATCAATAAAATGTCCAGTATCTTTGACATATGAGGACATTTTAACTACTTCTGGTTAATAACTTTTATTAGTGTTGGCGATGTCGGGGACCGGAGGATTAGGGGTTAATAGCTTTATTTAATAGTCGCAATGTGGGTGGGCAGCAGATTAGGGGTTAATAAGTTTAATATAGTGTGTGTGATGCGGGAGGGTGGCGGTTTAGGGTTAATAGGTCGTTTATGAGTGTTAGTGTACTTTGTAACATTTTAGTTATGAGTTTTGTGAAACATTTTTGTTTTGCAAACTCCATAACTACTGCTCTCAGGTGGCGGTATGGATCGTGTCAGTATAGGCTGTAACACAAGCATTTTTGCCGGACCGCACAACCTGTAATACAGGCGCTATGAAAATCCAGCACTCAAACGTCATTTTTTGGAGTGCGGAATGGACTTTGCGTTACAGGCTAAAATGCTTGTGGTATAGCTATACCGCTGCAACTCGTAATATGTGTTCCTGGCCATTCCACGTGCAATGGCCAATTTTTTAGCAGTTTAGCTGTACCGCAAAACTTGTAATCTAGCCGAATATGCGCAAGCTTTAAATTATGTAATCGCATTCCACATATTCTTTTGAAACATATGTGGAGTGTGATTACATAATTGTGCGCATGCACACATTGAGATAGCAAAAATACATAAAGGAGCAAAATCCGACAAAACACTGGCTGCAGAACAAAGCTAAAATGTGATTTACTATGTGGGAAGCAGGTTACAGAACAGCAGCTGCGCACAGCAAAAAACAACTGTATGTATCAGGGTCCTAAAAAGTGCAAACACTACTCAATTAGTAAAATATGTAACTAAGCTGTTGAGTTAGCAACTTGAAAAGCATTTACAACAATACAAGACTTCCCTTTTAAAACTAGCATCAGCAGACACACAAAATCCATCTTATAAGATTTTATGAAAGTATAAACAAAATTGTAAAACTACAGCCTCATATTGAAGACTTGCTGGATGCTTCAGCATTCTTATTTAGAGACAGCCTTGTGTAATAAGATCTGTCACTAAATCATGATTCCTGTGCAAATACAAAATGATACACTTCAAAGCAGTAATACATATACCCTGTGCACCAAATGAGCCTTCATCTATTTGATGCATTAGCCATAGTAGATGGAGTATAAGTGGCATCCCACATGTCAATCCATCCTCAATTATTCAACATAACCACACCAGTCTGGGAGTGAATTTTATATTCCAGCTCAGACCACCCACTGTCCTCCCTCTTATATATCTCCAGACACAGTAGCTGCAAACAATTTTATGATTTCTCCAGGAAAAGGATTTTAGTAAGGGTCATATGTGATGCAACAAAATAACAAGTCACCTCCTCTATAATACTAGTGTATTTTTCTGGGTACACATAACTCCACACACACAACATTTCTTAGGGATAACAAGAATTAAAAGCTTTCAGTCATAAAAGTACATTTGTTGACTTTTACAAAACACCTGAAAAGAATGGTGTTTGCTAATTGACATGTCTATCTACAACGTGAACAGAATAGAGGAGCACAGACTGGTGTTATGCAAGTGAACAAGTTTATTTACACAGGGGCGCCGTAGCGCTGAATGAGTGAACAATAGCACATAAAGTGGAGGGGATAGAATCCCCGGAGTTAAATACAGGAATAATGTCTCAAGAGCTGAATATTGACAGGTAGACGCGTTTCAGCTTATAGCCTTACTCTTTACCTGAGTTAAAAGTGTACAATGTGCTTGTTAAAAGTATCAGCTCTGTTTCCCATTGGATAACGGGTTCACACCCACTTCTTTGTATTATCCAATGGGGCCTTTTCGGAAACCCTAAGCTCACTATGGGGTAATCATTAAGTAGAATTAACCTGTGGATCAATAGCAAGTTACTCGCAACCGGCCAAATCAACCGGTGTATTAAAATTGCAATTACAGTTTACCTGCAACGACCCACAGTAAATGTCCATACCAGGTTCTGCTATATGCGCTCAACCACACACTGCACATATTGCGTTAATCACCAATACTACCACAGAAAGCACTCCTGCTTCTTTAACTGCATAATAGTGCTGTGTTCAATGGGCGCAGCATAGACAAGAACAAAATCACCTAATACCCATACTATTTCAGACCTATTCTGCCTCCCTGCTATCCCCGCTCTTACCCTAATTATGTGAAACACCATATTCTCTGTTGCCCAAATTAATGGGTAAAGCTATAGGGCAGGGAAAAGAAACCCCCCCCCCAACAGCAAGATGGCTGTAGGTAGATTGTTATGGGATTAGTGTGTACCCCCTCACTTACCAACACAGTCACCATAACAATTAGTAAATGGACTGAGAGTATTAATAAACAAACAGATCAACCATACTTAAAGAACCATGCCGAACTAAGGATGTACAGAGATTACTTTGTATTGAAAAGATGAAAATTAGCAGATCATGGAAATAAACAACAGATATACTAAGTTACACCCAAATAAATGAATGAATAAATGAATAAATAAGTAGAGACCCAACCCCTCGGGGTAAAGAAGGATAACACCTGATATAGCAGATAACATTCGCATAACGGGTGAACTCAACACCTATGGGGAAAGTAGTGTCTCACCAAAAATTGATGAGATCGAACTCAGAGTTGAGGCCCTCTGGAACCCTTTTCCTCAACTTAAAGATCCAGAAGGCCTCCCTCTCCCCTAGCTTACGTATCCTATCCTGGCCCCCCTGAGTGGTGGGATCCTCTCTATGATAGTCCATGTGAATGATGCTATACTTTTCAGGTGTATGCCAGAAAAATGGTTCACTAAGGGAGTTGTGAGTACACCTGCCCTTATGTCTGCTAGATGCTCTTTGATACGGGTTCTTGCCTCCCTAGTCGTTAACCGAACATATTGAAGGGAACAATCCTTACAGGTAATCACATATATAACATATGTCGGCCTGCAGTTAAGGCAAGAGTCTTTCTTGAATGTCTGACCTGTGATCATTGAGCTGAAAGTTTCCCCCGTGGCAAGCCTTTCACAGGCCACACAGGTACAATGATGGCAACGAAAGGTACCCTTGCAGCTCAACCAAGAGGAGGTGGAAGACCTCTTACTTCTGAGTCTAGTGAGTGCTACTATGTTACCAACTGACCTATTCTTCTTATAAGAATATCTTTATTCCTTTCTCAACCTCATCCTGTAAACTGTCATCTGCAGATAGTAATTTAAAGTGTTTATCCACTATCTGACAAATGTCACTATACTGTCTGGAGTACTCAGTCATAAAAGTCACTTTCTCACTGTGACCTTCCAAGGACTTATGTTTATATGTCCTACCCTTAGAGGGTCCCAAGAGACTATCTCTAGAAATACCTCTCACTGTATTTCTGGCCTTGGATATCACTGAACCACTATACCCTCTGTCCCGGAGTCTCCTGGTGAGATTGTCCGCTTGTTTCTCATAGACTTCTACCTCACTGCAACACCCCTTGGGGATGGCAACTATCCGCATGCAGTAGTGAATTCCCTGAAATGGGCTTGCGATAAGTTTCTGTTGTAATACTGTGGCCAGGAGTGCTCCTCAGTGTTACATCAAGGAAATTGATAGTGGTATGTTGTATTTCATTGGTGAAGTTAATACCCAAGATGTTATTATCAAGGCTATCTATGAAGGTATGTAGTTCAGTCTCAGTACTGCCCCAAATGAAGAGGAGATCATCTATAAAACGACCATACCAAACTATTTCTTTTCTGAAGGGATTCCCCTCACCATAGAGGTGGGACAGCTCCCACCAACCCATGAAAAGGTTGGCATAAGAGGGGGCAAAATTTGCCCCCATCGCTGTCCCACGCCTCTGGAGAAAGAAATCCCCCCCAAATTCGATATAATTATAATTAAGTCACCTCTACCACAAAATCCACACACTTGGAATTTATTCCATACTGTCTTTCCAAAAAGAAGCGAATTGCCTGTAAGCCTCTGTCATGTGGTATGGAAGTGTATAGTGACTTAACGTCAGCTGTAAGCCATATGTAATGGGGATGCCAGACCACATGAGAGAGGAGATTCAACACATGTTTAGTATGCAGTAAAAATAAAACTAAGCTGTTGAGTTAGCAACTTGAAAAGCATTTACAACAATACAAGACTTCCCTTTAAAAACTAGCATCAGCAGACACACAAAATCCAGCTTATAAGATTTTGTGAAAGTATAAACAAAATTGTAAAACTGCAGCCTCATATTGAAGACTTGCTGGATGCTTCAGCATTCTTATTTAGAGACATCCCTTGTGTAATAAAATCTGTCACTAAATCATGAATCCTGTGCAAATACAAAATGTTACACTTCAAAGCAGTAATACATATACCCTGTGCACCAAATGAGCCTTCATCTATTTGATGCATTAGCCATAGTAGATGGAGTATAAGTGGCATCCCACATGTCAATCCATCCTCAATTATTAAACATAACCACACCAGTCTGGGAGTGAATTTTATATTCCTGCTCAGACCACCCACTGTCCTCCCTCTTATATATCTCCAGACACAGTAGCTGCAAACAATTTTATGATTTCTCCAGGAAAAGGATTTTAGTAAGGGTCATATGTGATGCAACAAAATAACAAGTCACCTCCTTTATAATACTAGTGTATTTTTCTGGGTACACACAACTCCACACACACAACATTTCTTAGGGATAACAAGAATTAAAAGCTTTCAGTCATAAAAGTACATTTGTAGACTTTTACAAAACACCTGAAAATCAGCTCTAGGGGCTACTCCGCAGAAAGAAAGTTTCTGTGGAGTAGCCCCTAGAGCTGATTTTCACGAAATAGCATTCAACGCCAGATCCCCAGTGCCTTGGCTCTCTTTGGTCTCTTAAGATGGACACAAAATGCTGACGTCAGTAATAAAGTAATGTAAAACGTTATGTGTATTTAATATGCAAAATTAGATTATGTATTAACAAACAAAAATCCACAACTACAAACAAAAGGAAACACTACATGTCCAGTGATTTGACCAGGCTCACAGACCCTCTCAGAGGGGGAAATAAAAGTGTATTCTGGTGGGAGTAGCACAGACTGTGACTCTGAGGGGCAGCAGATGACAGATGAGGTACAGGAGAGACACGAAAGGTCACAGGATGGAAAAACACAGCACCTAGAGGAAGATGAGGAGGTACTAGAGAATTACTTTGATTCTACACTCTAGAACATTTATCACACTACAGAGAAGAACTACACCCTTTTTGGATTTTTTCATATACTTTATATACTTTGACACAATATATATTTTTTTCAATTTTTTTCATTTTTATTTCACCAATTTTGGATTTTAATTTTTTTTTCTATTTTTTCACTTTTTTCCTTATTTTTTCTGATGGTTTGACACATTTTTAAGATCACCACTCCTATTTTTGGTATTTTTTGGTTTGTATCCTCCACTAATACACACCGGAGCACTACAACATTATAAACATTTGGATACCACTATGATATGACTTTGCCTTTTTCTTACTGAACGACAGGGATCAGAGACATTTTTAAGGTGCACCTTACACCTTATTGTTTGATTTACTGTGATTTTATTAGTCTATGTGATTTTATTGCCATCCATATCCATATATGTTATGGATATTTGACTTGTACCCACTGTTATCTTTTACATTTAATATTTAATATATAAATACATATTTTACATATCTTTTGGTGCTCTTCACTCTATTATCTAACTTAACTTTAGCCCCAGGACTTCTCTTTGAGAATGTAGTGTAATGTGGTAAAATGCCCACTTGAGGCCAAAGACAGGAATGCCCACAAAAACAGGATACAGAAGCTGGGTGGACAGTCACTCCAGAGTTTGAGTACAACAGCTGGATACAGGTATGTTGCAGATACCCTCTGCAGAACTTAGAAGCTGGAACTGTATACTGGCACTTGTCAGATATACCCTCTGCATAACTTGGAAGCAGGAACTGGAGACTGGCACTTGGCAGATACCCTCTGTAGAGCTAGGGTACAGGAACTTGACTGACACTCTCTGCGGAGCTTGGGTACAGGAACTTGACAGACAACCTCTGAAAAGCTTGGGTAAAGTAGCTGGAGACTGGAACTTGGCAAATGATACCAGTGCTTGGCAGACACCCTTTGCATGGTTTGTGTACAGGAGCAGGATACCAGAGAAGGCAGGATGGTGACACAGGATAACAGGTAGCAGTGGCAGGCTGGGGATGAGAGAATAACCAGGAGACAAGCCGGGAGTAAGATACCTGAGAGCAGTCACCAGATACAGGGAGAATTTGTTAAAGTAGTCAGGAGACAGGGCCAAGTTTGTTATACCAGAATAGCAGTCAAATCTATCATCAAAACAAAACGAAAATCAAAGAGAGTAGTCAAGAGGCAAGCCAAATTCAGGAACCATAGGAAAAATCCAAACAGTAAACCAGAAAAGGTCAGAGGCACTAACAGACTGGTAGAATCACATTGTCGGGCAGGGAGTGGTCTGGGAGACTGCCTTTCATAGCAGTGCTGACAAGGTTATTGCCTGCATATGGAGCTACAGAGCACAACCAGTGCAGGCAACAAGAATCCCAAAGCATTAGCACATAAAGCCCTCTGGTGGCACAGAGACAGGGCTGCAGAATTAAAATTAGGAGTCCCAGGTTCAATCCCAGGCAGTGTCATGAAAATATATATATTTATTTTTAGTATTGCTGAACCGTACTAAAATGAATGCACAACTTGATATAACAAGTCCATAGTAGATCAGATTTACCAGAAATGGGATAGCACAGCCATTATCACTCTAGCGCAACCTAAACTTTCAATGGATTTTACTCGAGCAAAAGCCAAACTGCCCTCAAATATTTAGCATGGCTTGAAACCTGAATTAAAGTGTAAGGATTAAAAAACTTTTTTTTACAAAACATATAAAAATAAAGTATTACACTCATATATACACTTATTTTTTTAGGTCTGTCCCGCATTGGAAAAACTGAAAATTGTCAATCCTTCACAGGTGTAGATAGACATGTCAATTAGCAAACACCATTCTTTTCAGGTGTTTTGTAAAAGTCAACAAATGTACTTTTATGACTGAAAGCTTTTAATTCTTGTTATCCCTAAGAAATGTTGTGTGTGTGGAGTTATGTGTACCCAGAAAAATACACTAGTATTATAGAGGAGGTGACTTGTTATTTTGTTGCATCACATATGACCCTTACTAAAATCCTTTTCCTGGAGAAATCATAAAATTGTTTGCAGCTACATTGTTTGATTTACTGTGATTTTATTATTCTATGTGATTTTATTGCCATCCGTATACATATATGTTATGGATATTTGACTTGTACCCACTGTTATCTTTTAATTTAATATTTAATATATAAATACATCTTTTACATATCTTTTGGCGCTCTTCACTCTATTATCTAAATCAGATCCTCCTCAGGTGAGAGAGAGCACCTATGTGTAGAGCGACTTAAGTACTACCCAAAGCGCTAGGTCTGACTTTTCGCTAAAGTTAAGTTATTTAGGGGTCAGGATGATTTTGTTAAGATTTTAGTAAATGATATTGAAAATGACAAGGTGACGACTGCTGTTACCTTGCTCACCTTACTAATTTGTCATTAAGGGTAGCCACATGTGAAATAGAGGCCCATATAGGCTTTTGGTTGGTTATAATATAGATATAGAGAGGCCTCTTTGTGTAGTACAGAAAAAAAAGTACTTTTTTTCTTGCAAGGTGTTTACTGTTACCATAGTGATCACCTGATTATACTGAAAAATTGCATACCTTTTTAAAGAAAGGTACTTGTCTAATATAATATAAACGTTATTAGCGGTCACTAGATGCAACAGAATTTTTTTATTTGGCTTACATGTTTCCATTACCCAGCAAAACCCCATGTGTTGTGCTTTTTACTTTATTACATAGATCTGGATTTTTGTGGCTTTCCAAGAACCCTACCATTTGACAGAGCAGGTGATTCTCTTTCAAATGAGGGGTTTGGAGGTCTGTGTCTTGTAAGGGAGCTGAGATTGAGGGGTTTTGAACTGCCACCCCACCCCCCATTTCAGTTCCCTTACCTGTCAAAGTGTGCTCTTGCCCCCTCTGTGATGTCACTACACATGTTCGGGGTGACTTAAATGGCACTCCCATATAGCTCTTGGAGTGGCATCCATTATAATACCGAATAACGATCGGGCCTGCAGTGCAGGCAAACTGCTGTAATCAGTGATTCGGTGATTAGTGAGAACGGGATGTTATGCGATTACAGTCAGAAATTTCCATGATGACCTTTTCTTGTCATAAACATCAATGCGGTTAAAAGGGAATAGTTCAAAATAATAGATAAAAGAAGGGCAATGGATATATAAATTAAGTGCAGGCTGTAGGGCATCCCCCATGGTAATCAGAACCTTTCAACAGTCAAGCATATGTCATAAGAAACATTTCCAGCCTGCATGGTTATTCAAGCCCCTGGGCACAATATTATCAAATTCATATATCCATCTGGATTCAGTCTAGAGAAGGAGTTTTGCTTTATCCTCAAGCGGGGGATTATGATCAATAATAATAAACCGCAAGTCTGTGACGGAATGACCTGAAGAAGTGAAGTGTCATGCCACTGGTTGGTCTGTCTTGCCACTATGAATGGTAGCATGAATCGTTGACCTCTGGTCCTAGAATCATCTGTCATCTTGCCCACTTATAACAGTCCACATGAGTAATTAAGTATACATTTTATATATATATAAATATATAAAAAACCCTTTGAAAATGATCATCCAACACATTTATTTCAGAGGAAAAATGAGCTTTGGAAATTGAGCAACTGCTAATTCTCAGAACTTGAAATGCAGCCTGCTGACATCTCAAGGGTAACTCTGTTTTATAGCTGTCCCTAGTTGACTTAATCAACTAAGAACTGCAATATAATGCATTTGGTAGCATGGCCAAGCTAAATCCATCACCTAATAGACGTCTATAAGACTTGCTACAAAACTCAGGTCTGTCTTTTGCTTGATCGCTACCCAAATGTGCACTACACAGAAAGTGCACTAAAAAAGAGAAGAGAATTGTTAAGTTCTTCAGATAGTGTAAAATTAAAAAGGTTGGTTACAATCTATCAGTTATCGTTTCCCAAAAAATATTTTTGCTTACTGGCCAAATTGGGAGCAATGTTTCTTAAATGATCACAATGCTTTATCAAATTGTTTGTTAAAAACCTACCATTGCAAACAATCTTTCAACAGAAAAGCTCCTGAAAAGGACTTTTCAAGTTATAAGTACCTGTTTTAAAACTAGAAACTGGAAGGTGTCCAGAAAATAAAACATACAATTACCCATTGACACCACTTAAAGCTAGAGCAAAGCTCTATTCATGTAACCCCTTTGTTCATTTATCAAGAAAAATACTCATTTGCATGTATGGCATTAACCTATTATTATAAGAATGCCTCCTTAACACTCAGGGGTCAATTTATCAATTGCCGTGCGGACATGATTCACTGTAGCGAATCATGTCCGCCCGACAACGCTAAATGCAGACAGCATACGCTGTTTGCATTTAACATTTCACAAGCATTTCTTGTGAAATGCTTGTGCAATGCCGCCCCCTGCACATTTGCTGCCAATTGGCCGCTAGCAGGGAGTGTCAATCATCCCAAACGTATCATATCGGGATGATTGCAGTCCATCACCTAAAAGGTGGCAGACAAGTTAAGGAGCAGTGGTATTACAACCACTGCTTCTTAACTTACATTTCTGGCAAGCCGGAAACTATGGGCGTAGAAAGCAGCCTCCGCTGCTTGTTAAATCTACCCCTCAGAGTCAGTATTTATACGTATGTTGGCAGGATAAACATACTTCTATATGCACAAAGGCCCCGATGTTTGAAATTGCTTAGAGGCGGCAAAATATTCCAAGTGATCCACCTCTATGTCAAGCAAGCTTATCGGAATATTCCAAGCTCCCAACATAGCCACATTGCTGAGAGGCATTTACTATAAACACCATTTGTTGGTGATGCCTGCTTAAGCTACACCCAGGATCGCTGACCATATTGGCAATGTATAGTAAACGATTCCTGGAATATTACTGCCGTCGGTCTAACCGCTACTCCTAATACCCCTAAACTGAAGTGTAGACATGTGCAATTCGGTTCGGATCGATTCGGAAATTCGGAAAATTTGGCAAATTCGGAGATTCGGATCGATCCGAATTTCCGAATTAAAATACTGCCGAATTTACTGAATAAATCAGAATTAGTTCGGATTTATTCGGT
>CAJPDP010142640.1:0-11439 GCA_905336975.1 Bombina variegata variegata | reverse complement strand
ATGTATAATTAAATGTGAGAATAATTTTGTGATGAAAAATAATAAATAGTGTAAAACACAACATTATGATGAAAAATAGATAATGGAAAATGGACTAGTGGTCCTTTAAGTGTATTTACAAACAAAAAACTAACATATCTTAGGTGTTCTCTAAAAACACCTCTGTGGTAGCTAGTTTCGCAGCTTTTGACAAGTATGTTTGGCGAGGTTGGAGCAATTTCACAATTCCGTGTGTGAAAAATGGAGATTATATCTCTGCTGTTGTTGATTGAATATAGCTATAACAAAGCTATCTTTCTCTGGGTTGGCTAAAAAGACTTTTTTTTTTTAAATGTCTAACAGTTCAGTGGTTTTATTGTCCTGACTGCACAACTGATGAAAAAGTCAGTATGCTTCTCTCATGTGTGATGGCTATGGGCAGGTGTCTACAAGAAATGCACATGCACACAGGGTCTTTTATACAATGTTTAGGACCTCTGGCTTCAAGGGATACTAAACCCACATTTCTTCTTTCATGATTCAGATACAGCATGCAACCCCAAGCAACCCTCCAATCCACTCCCATCATCAACTGCTCCCTGTTCTCTTGCCATCTTTACTTGAAATAGAATGCAACTAAGCCAAGGGGCCAGCCAATTTTTGGTTCAGACCTGGACAGTACTTGTTTATTGGTGCTTTCCAATAAGCAAGGACAATCCAGGTTGTGAACCAAGAAATACAGAACAAAACCTTATTACTCGACAAGGTCTTAGAATGAACATTTTACATAAGCACTATCAAGCGGCCAGTTCCTTATTTAACCAATAGTAAATCATTGATAAACCTCATACTAAAACTTAAGGTGACCCATGTCAATTAATTCACATAACATAAAATATATAGATGCGAGCTTTGTGCAAGACACCATAGTAGACTGTTA
The DNA here is from genome assembly GCA_905336975.1 of Bombina variegata variegata. Lineage (NCBI taxonomy): Eukaryota > Metazoa > Chordata > Amphibia > Anura > Bombinatoridae > Bombina > Bombina variegata. The sequence continues at coordinate 10,520 of CAJPDP010142640.1, read as the reverse complement.
GAGGGTTTTATATTATTTAAGCAAACCCAAACAAAAAAGGGAGAAAAGAAACAAAGGGAAGAAAAAAAAAAAAAGGGGGACGAAAGAGACCCCCCCCCCTAGTCGTCAGATCTGGGATACAACCATTCTCCCCTTAAATTAGCTTCTAATATAAAAGTTGAGTTTTTAAAGGGAGAAATGACTAATTTCTGAGTATTAATGTATTTCCACCATTGTGTGAAAAAAGAGTTGATATTAGTTTCCATTTTCATCTGTACTTTAACTTGTTCTAAGAACATTTGGTGTGATATTTTACTTTTGAGTTCTGAAAATTTAGGCTCTTTAGAAGAGTGCCAGTTACTCAAAATTATTTTCCTATCCAATAGAATAACGGTGTTTAATAATAAGATATTTCTGCCAGCTTCCTCCTTGGATGTTAAGAAAAACACATTCTGGCAGCTCAAATATACGAACTGATTCAAAATTTTTGAAGCCCAAAACAAAATTATACCCCAGAATCTTTGTATTATTGGGCAGGACCAAAAAGATGAATCATATCTGCCGAGCTAAATTTACACCTGATACATGATGGTATAGCCCCTTCTTTGACCCAGTATGAGATGATTTTAGGGGTAATAAAGGTTTGATAAAGCATCTTAACTTGCTGCTCCCTGAAATATTCCCCCAACATAGCTTGGGCAGTACTCGTCACAGAACTCGTCATAGATTCCACCTCGCTTTGATTTACACAGAACTCGCTCCATTTTAACTTAAGATATCTGATATTACTTTGTTCTTGTGCAATTAATAAGAACTTATAAATAGGAGAGATAGAGAATTTCTTTAACCAGAACAATACTATAAAAGACATTTTATTTATTATTCTTTGTAACAGCTTGAGCTCATTGGTTATAACCTAATATAGCGCTCACATTGCTATACCAGCAAATTATTGCTACATTTATCGCTACATTTACTGTTATAAATATTGCAACTCATTGCAACATTTGACACTAACTGCCAATCTAATGTGATGTAATATATGTTTTTTAGATTTTTATGTCTTTTAGATTTTGATGTCCTTGCAACAATTGTTATCATTATAACTTTTTGTGCCTAAAGCATTTTAACTATGTTATTAAAATATTACATATCCACTTTATCTCACTATTTTATTGCTTCATTAGCACACACAAGTACACATTACCACTGGTCAATTGACCTCATCACTTATCACCATTATCTACACCTTATAACCCATTTTTAGAGAACACCTAAGATACGTTAGTTTTTTGTTTGTAAATACACTTAAAGGACCACTAGTCCATTTTTCATTATCTATTTTTCATCATCATTTTATGTGTTTTACATTGTTTTACACTGTTGATTATTTTTCATCACAAAATTATTCTCACATTTAATTATACATTTTTTTACACCTTATCCCAAATATAGCATTTCTTATTTTTAAATATTTTTAGATAAATATTTTTAAATTTTTGTATATATATATATATATATATAAATATATATATATATATATATATATAATATATATATAATATATTTTTTTATAATTTTTTGATATTATATTGTTTCTTAGAAAAGCAAATATACATTATTTATCATCATTATAATACTACTATATTAATATCAGTCCTCACTACATTTTGAACCAGCTCCCTAGCTCTCCCCTATTTTGTCTAATCAATTTCTTTTTACCCTTGACATTTGTTTGGAGGAACAATTGTCATTTTAGGGTGTTAGCAGCGTTTAAATCTATTACAGAAGTGTACTCACTCATATCTGTTTATTTATTATATAACTGTGTAAAGACTAGTAACGTCTAGGGTAACGAGAAAAACACCCTCTCCTATTCCTTCCATTGATGCAAATAATTCCAGCAATGTGGCAGAGTCCCTTAAGTAGGTGGGCAATGAGTCCACAAAAGTGGCTATAGGCTGTTGTAAAGACCCAATAGCCGAAACTATGGGTCTTCCCGGAGGATTATGTAATTGTTTGTTTATTTTAGGTAATGTATAAAATACTGGGATCCTGGGATGAATGACTGTCAAAAAGGCAAGGGTGTCCTTATCCAAAATGTCTTGTTCATAGGCCGTTAATAAATATCGGTCAATCTGTTGTTTGAAGCTTGGTGTGGGGTCACATCGCAGTGTTCTCTAGGTGCTTGTGTCAGTAAACTGTGAGATTATTTCATTCCTATAATCATAATTTGAAAGAACCACTGCTCCACCTTTATCAGCTTCATCACGGTTTTGTCATTTGAAAGTTTTTTTTTTAAAGCTATCCACTCCTCAGTCGTGAAGTTATTGAACGTGTTATTGCTATGATGCTTGATAGATTTGTTCATTTCTTCCAATGTTAGTCTTGTGAATGTGTTGATACTAGCATTGTGGGATTGTGGAGTATAGGTGGATTTTTTCGGAACTGTTTGTGCTCTAATCCACTATCCATGATTTTTTTCTTTTCGTGTCTATGAACAATTCAAAAGGATCAGTCTTACAAGTAGGAATAAAGCTAAGTCTCTTATTTAGTATCTGTGTTTCCAAATCGTTCAGTGGGTAGACACTTAAGTTAACTACTATATTCTCGTTAGTCACTTTTGAGGGATTAGTGGTGTTTTTTTCTGTGTACCCCCCTTGCCTTGTCTTTGCTCTTTGCCTGTGGAGTTTTTTGAGCATGTGATTACTCCAGCCACTTGTTCTGGGTGACTGCTGGTCTCAGGTGTATGTTCTCCTTCCAACCCAAAACCTGATCCTGAACTTTTCACTGTTGTCAGATCTTTAGGCTTTTGGTACCTAGGTTGTCTCCTGCGATATTGATGTTGTCTTTGTCGCTCCTAAGTGGACAGCCTATAGCCACTTTTGTGGACTCATTCCTCCAACCTCTGGTTCTACATATGCCCACCTACTTAAGGGACTCTGCCACATTGCTGGAATTACTTGCATCAATAGAAGGAATATGAGAGGATGTTCTTCTCGTTACCCTAGACATTACTAGTCTTTACACAGTTATCCCTCACCGTGAGGATCTACAGGACATCGCACACCAACTGGCAAGATACCCATACGTGGGACCACCCTCTGATGTCCTATTATATCTCCTGGAAGTTTGTCTAACGACAAACTATTTCAGATTTGAACATCAATTTTACCTACAGTTAACAGGGACAGCAGTGGGGTCCAATGTGGCCCCCATCTTATGCTAATTTATTCATGTCCTGTTGTGAGGAATTTGAAATGAATCTTTTCAATGTAGATCATATTATGTTTTTCAAGAGGTACATCGATGATCTCTTTCTTATTTGGACGGGGACCCTGAATGAATTGGAAACATTGTTTACCCTATTGAATTCTACCAATCCAGCATTGAAATTCAAGATGCAATATAACAAATCAGTGATTGATTTCCTTGATGTCCGGCTATACAAAAGCGGGGGTAAGTTACAGTCTACTCTGTTTTGAAAAAAAACGGATTGAAATGCACTTTTACATTTCACGAGTTGCCATTCCCCGGCACTTAAAAGGGCTTTACCCAAGTCCTAACTCTTAAGGGTATTAAGAAACAACACAGAGGACGCTAATAGAGACATACAACTCTCAGAGATGGTAGATCATTTTCAATCACAAAATTACCCTAAACAACTCCTCAATGCTCAAGTGCGCAACTTACTGATGACCCCAAAACTACAAGAACTACTGAAAGTAACAGAATGACATTCGTCACGACCTATACAAGCGACAAAACAGCAATAGCAGCCATAATTAGCAAGCACTGGGACATTATCAATACGGACCGTTCACTCCCCTTAATGAACATGGTACCCCCACGAATAGGGTACTAAAGGGCCAGATCCCTTCGTGACATACTGGTCAAAACTGACCCCATACATTGTTATAAGAAGACAACCTGGTTGGATACCAAGAAACCTGGATTTTTCCGTTGCCTAGGCTTCAGTAGACATGTGGATGCCTTATCACTGGCTCGTCCTTCACACACCCACATAGGAGAAAGAGTTACAAACATCGATATTGCTTGACATGCACTACCACTTATATCGTGTACTTATTGCATTGCACCTGTGGTTTATTTTATGTCGGTAAGACTTCAGATGATCTCTGTACCCGGATGGCAAACCACCATTTAGCCGTCCGGACGGCCATCAGAAAAAGATCATCAGAGCAGCCGGTGGCATGGCACATTCAGGAATTCCAGCACAAGGTGACCAATCTTAAGTACACAATCATTGATCATATTCCTCCTATGAGCAGAGGAGGTGATCGCAACAAATTATTATTACAGAGAGAGGCAAAATGGACTTTTCCTCGAGAAACTGACGCCCAAGGGACTCAACTCCCATCTTGATTGGCAGGCTTTCCTATAAAGTATACCATGGACTTATTTGAGATCCACGATCTATGGTCTTTATTGAGATCCACTTTTCATTGTTTAGCCTTTCTGTGGTGGCTGATTTGTTCATGATTTTTCCATTATTTCATTTTATTATTATTTTGATTATGCTTCATTTTAATTTTTATCTTTATTTTTTATTATTGTGTCATTTTGTATTAAATTATCTGCTTTTTCCAACTTTTGTTCTGGTCTGGGTACCTTAGGGTTATGTCTCTAGCCTAAGCCGACTCTTGTGGCTTGTAGGAACGCCTTTGATTTTTGGCGTTGTCTGGTTGCTATGGCTACCCGTGATATGCCTCTCTTATGAGTTTGGCTTATGCTGGTCACAGCCCCTTTTGGTAACCTTTTGATCTGATGTTTGTCCATATGGATTGTATATGTTGTGCCCTTTCTCTTGGTAACCATATTTGGTTCTTTTGTTTTGTTTGTTGCTATGGCAACCGCGTATAGGGATCGGACAAGATACATAAATCTTATTATTCGAATATTTTTTAAGTTTGTTATGCTTCTAACATGTAGTGAAGATTCCTCTGTTTTGGTCATATTCATATTTGTATGATGTAGATGTTTCATTTTCACACTGTTTAGCTTTTATGTCAACACACACTGCCCTGGATGATGACGCCAGTGTTTGGGACGTGTCTACCTGGGAGAACTTGGTGTCTAACAGCTGTCACTCTGGGTTATAAGTTCGGTGTTGGGTAAGTTATATTTTACACTTTTTGTTTGAGGACAGATCTATTTGATCCAAAAACATTCACAAATAAAGTGAATATCTCTTTTGATGAAATTCCTTTGGAATGCGCTTTTTCTACTTTGGTCTATACTTGCTTTTGCTGCACCCAAGGCTTGTGGATACGGATATCTGGAGTGCAAATTGTCTTACGTTTATTTTCTTCTCTGTGTTTTGCACCTGATCACTTAAGTAATCATTTAAAAATCATATACCAAGAACTATAACAGTTTATACTTTAGTATGACCACTACAGAGGGTTTGACCATTTCCAATATACCGGATACAGGGGAATCTATCCCTGGGGCCAATACTTTTCAATTCATGGAAGCAGACGCAGAGTTGATTAGATTGGACACACTTGTTACCAGTCCTACTACGGATAAACCATCCTACATCTATACACACTTGCTGAAACTTAAACAAAAAGAAAAAGACCTTATCTTGCATGGGACATACTTATCCGAATATCATCGTAAGGGATATATCCCAAGAGGGTTCAGGATCAGAAACGTACCCACGATTGGTAGGAATAATCCCGCATTTTGTGAGAGGTGGTGTAACATAAAGAACAAGTGTTCTTTGGACTTAGTTCTTTTAGTGATCCAAGAAGTGGGATGGCTACTGACTCAGATAAATATTGAGATTGCAGCATATGAATAGCCAAACTTACCAAAACTACAAGCAGATACCAATGAAAATTGGCTTAAACAATTACAAGACCAAATAAAAAAAAATGAATCAGACCTTATAGACTTTAAGAATAAGAAATTAGAAGTGGTGATTGGAGATTACCACGATAAACAAGTATACTTGTGGCAACTCTCCACTCAGGAACGACAAAGACAACATCAATATCGCAGGAGACGACCTAGGTACCAAAAGCCTAAAGATCTGACAACAGTGGAAAGTTCAGGATCAGGTTCTTGGTCGGAAGAAGAACATACACCCGAGACCAGCAGTCACCCAGAACAAGTGGCTGGAGTAATCACACGCTCAAAAAGTTCCACAGGCAAAGAGCAAACACAAGGCGAGTGGGGTACAAAGAAAAAAAACACCACTAATCCCTCAAAAGTGACTAACGAGAATATAGTAGTTAACTTAAGTGACAACCCACTGGACGATTTGGAAACACAGATACTAAATAAGGGACTTACCTTTATTCCTACTTGTAGGACTGATCCTTTTGAATTGTTCATAGACACAAAAAAGTTTCAAAGACAACTCTTTTTGAAAGAAAAATGAATGGATAGTGGATTAGAGCACAAAGAGTTCCGAAAAAAATCCACCTATACTCCACAATCCCACAATGCTAGTATCAACACATTCACAAGACTAACATTGGAAGAAATGAACAAATCTATCAAGCATCATAACAATGACACGTTCAATAACTTCACGACCGAGGAGTGGATAGCTTTAAAAAAACTTTCAAATGACAAAACCGTGATTATACGTGAAGCTGATAAAGGTGGAGCAGTGGTTCTTTTAAATTATGATTATAGGATTGAAATAATCTCACTGCTTCCTGACTAGAGCACCTATAGAACACACCAAGCTTCAGATTGACTGATATTTATTAACGGCCTATGAACAAGACATTTTGGATAAGGACACCCTTGCTTTTTTGACAGTCATTCATCCCAGGATCCCAGTATTTTATACATTACCTAAAATACACAAACAATTACATAATCCTCCATGAAGACCCATAGTTTTGACTATTAGGTATTTACAACAGCCTTTAGCCACTTTTGTGGACTCATTTCTCCAGCCTCTGGTCCTACATATGCCCACCTACTTAAGGGACTCTGCCACATTGCTGGAATTACTTGAATCAATGGAAGGAATAGAAGAGGATGTTCTTCTCTTTACCCTAGACGTTACTAGTCTTTACATAGTTATCCCTCACTGTGAGGGTCTACAGGCAAGATACCCATATGTGGGACCACCCTCTGATGTCCTTTTATATGTCCTGGAAGTTTGTCTAACGACAAACTATTTCAGATTTGAACATCAATTTTACCTACAGTTAACAGGGACAGTGATGGGGTCCAATGTGGCCCCATCTTATGCTAACTTATTCATGTCCTGTTTTGAGGAATTTGAAACAAATCTTTTCAAGGTAGATCATATTATGTTTTTCAAGAGGTACATCAACATTCTCTTTCTCATTTGGACGGGGACCCTGAATGAATTGGAAACATGGTTTACCCTATTGAATTCTACCAATCCAGCATTGAAATTCAAGATTCAATATAACAAATCAGTGATTGATTTCCTTGACGTCCAGCTATAGAAAAGCGGGGGTAAGTTACAGTCTACTCTGTTTCGAAAAGAAATGGATCGAAATGCACTTTTACATTTCGCGTGTTGCCATCCCCCGGCACTTAAGAGCTTTACCCAAGTCCCAACTCTTAAGAGTATTAAGAAACAACACAGAGGACGCTAATAGAGACATACAACTCTCAGAGATGGTAGATCGTTTTCAATCACAAAATTACCCTAAACAACTCCTCAATGCTCAACGTGCGCAACTTACTGATGACCCCAAAACTACAAGAACTACTGAAAGTAACAGAATGCTATTCATCACAACCTATACAAGTGACAATACAGCAATAGCAGCCACAATTAGCAAGCACTGGGACATTATCAATACGGACCGTTCGCTCCCCTTACTGAACATGGTACCCCCAGGAATAGGGTACAAAATGGCCAGATCCCTTTGTGACATACTGGTCAAAACTGACTCCATACATTGTTATAAGAAGACAACCTGGTTGGATACCAAGAAACCTGGAATTTTCTGTTGCCTAGGCTGCATTATATGTGGAGGCTCCTCCTTCACACACCCACATAGGAGAAAGAGTATCATGTACTTATTTCATTGCACGTGTGGTTTATTTTATATCAGTAAGACTTCAGATGATCTCTCTACCCGGATGGCGAACCACCGTTTAGACATCCAGACGGCCATCAGCAAAGGATCATTGGAGTGGCACGGCACTTTCAAGAATTCCAGCACAAGGTGACCGATCTTAAGTACATGATCATTGATCATATTCCTCCTATGAGCAGAGGAGGTGATCGCAACAAATTATTATTACAGAGAGAGGAAAAATTGACTTTTCATCTCGAGACACTGACGCCTAAGGGACTCAACACCCATCTTGATTGGCAGGCTTTCCTATAAAGTATACCATGGACTTATTTGAGATCCACGATCTATTGTTTTTATTGAGATCCACTTTTCATTGTTTAGCCTTTTTGTGGTGGTTGATTTTTTTCATGATTTTTCCATTATTTAGTTTTATTATTATTTTGATTATGCTTAATTTTTTTTTTTTTTTATATTTATTTTTTATTATTGTGTCATTTTGTATTCAATTATCTGCTTTCGATTTTGGCATCATCTGGTTGCTATGGCTACCCGTGATATGCCTCTTATGAGTTCGGCTTATGCTGGTCACAGCCCCTTTTGATAACATTTTGATCTGATGTTTGTCCATATGGATTGTATGTGTTGTGCCCTTTCTCTTGGTAACCATATTTGGTTCATTTGTTTCGTTTGTTGCTATAGCAACCACATTTACGGATCGGACACGACACATCAATCTTATTATTCGAATATTGTTTAAGTTTATGTTATGCTTCATACATGTAGTGAAGATTCCTGTGTTTTGGTCATATTCATATTTGCATGATGTAGATGTTTCATTTTCACACTGTTTAGCTTTTACTTTTGACACATGCTGCCCTGGATGATGATGCCAGGGTTTGGGGCGTGTCTACCTGGGAGAACGTGGTGTTGAGCGGCTGTCACTCTGGGTTATAAGTTCGGTGGTGGGTATGCTATATTGTACACTTTTTGTCTGAGGACGGATCTCATTGATCCGAAAACGTTCACAAATAAAGTGAATATCTCTTTTGATGAAATTCCTTTGGAGTGCACTTTTTCTACTTTGGTCTATACTTGCTTTTGCTGCACCCAAGGCTGTTGGATAGTTATTAAACATTGGGCTTAAGCTTGGAAGACGAGAGTGCCTCCTTTGTGAACTTTGTGTATGATACTTTTGAGTGCACCCCAGCGGTTGTTATATTAGATGGAGTGCTGGATCCCCACTGGAATTTATATATATATATATGAATATATATATATATATATATATATATATATATATATATATATATTTAGATAGATAGATAGATAAATAGATATATAATTCTGCACCCTTTACCAGTTAAATACCTAAAACTTGAAAAATCATTTTAAATACATTTTTTATTATTTTATAATTTGGTTTTACTATGTATTTAATGTAAATATTTCACATTCCAATGTTTTTAAATATACATTTCTATATAGATATATAGGTATAGATAAATATTTTACAAAAAATAATTATATATATCATTTGTGTGTACATATATATATATATATATATATATATATATATTTAAAAATTAAAATATTTTATTCTATGTGAAGAACATTAGCATGTAAAATATTCATAACTACCCTCGGGTTTGGGTCTTACTCAGAGTCTAACTTTCTCTTGTAAGCCCTCAGCCCTTAATGTTGTTCTCCCCTCAGTATTGGTTTGCTGTTTGGCTTGCCTTATCATTACCCCTTAGGGGATGGGAGTTATTATTATTTTTTTATTCTCTGGTGCTGGGAGGTCAAGGCCTATTTTGAGGGCAGAACTCTTTAGAGGTGACAGTCAAGCTAATGGGTGGAGTGATGTCCCTGAGTGCTGGCCTAAGGGTACTCCATCTGGTGGGCCTGCTGATCATGCTAGGGCGTTTGCTACTCCTTGGAGGTGGGGCCTGGCAGAGGTCCCACGTAACGTATACGGCCTTGTCCACTTGGTTGTTTGGGGTTTTGGTAAGGGTGCTCAGCTGCCACCACTTGTGACAAAGACTTCAAGAAAAGTCTTAGGTTTTAATTTATTAAGTTGATTAATGTTTCTTAACCCCTTAACGACCAAGGACATGCAGGGTACGTCCTACAAAAACTGATAGTTAATGACCAAGGACGTACCCTGCACGTCCTCAGAGTTTTCAAGCACTGGAAACTATCCTGATCGCTTCCAGCCACTTTCAGGGTATTGCAGTAATGCCTCAATATTGAGGCATCCTGCAATACCCCTTTTTAAGCATCCAATGCAGAGAGAGAGAGCGCAAGTGAGGGGCAAAAGCAGGTGGGACCAGAACATATTGAGTGGAGATAAGGGATCTGGGAGGGGGAGCTACACTACTGAAAAAAATGGTTTATTTGTTAAAAAATAGCCCAATTTTACTGAAAATTGGGTACTGGTAGACAGCTGCCAATACCTAAGATGGCGCCTAACAGAGGGGGAGGGTTAGAGAG
>CAJPDP010142621.1:0-10406 GCA_905336975.1 Bombina variegata variegata | reverse complement strand
TATATAATATTAGTTTACCTTTTATGATATACTATAACATTTTGTGTAATGCAAAATATATTTGCTTTTCTAGATATACGGGAAAAAAAATTAATGAATTATATAAAAGCTGGATTATTGAGTTACAGGTTTTTTTGTTTTGTGGTATAGGTTACCACAAAAGATAGGAAAAAAGCTGTTCTGAGGACACATCCATAGCCTTCACAAGTGTGAAGATCAAGTTTCCAAAGAACAACTAAGTTAATGCTCAGTATGATCTCCCAAATAAGTAATATTCTGATACAGAAACTGAGCCATCTTAAATGTTGAGATAACATCTCTATTTGCAGGCAATAAAAAAAAACAGCTTTATGGAAGATTATATTCATTTAAGTTAAAAGTGAAGCAACTACTTTTTATGGAAATGGTAATTCTAATGGTGTTAATAAGTAAGGTCTATAAAAATTATATTTGTTTGTACTTTAATATAACATTTTGTATTTTGATCTCAGTCGTTGTGTCCAAGTAAATATTTGAATTTTTTTTAATTATTAGAGAGTTTTAATAGGCATTGCCTAGCCGTCACATTTAAATTTTAAGCTTTATTATTTTTATTCTATAAACTCTGACTGCGGATCAGAATGCAAGAAATGTTTGGAAATATATTTCTTGGCAGCTTACAATGAACATGAATGACCTTTAAATGTATACTTTAATTGCATATAATTGATGTTGCTCCCTTGCCACAGATTGGGCATTTAGTATCTGCAAGCTGACTAGATTCACTTTCATGCATCTGGATACCTTCATAACCAGTCACCATATAAGACACAAATGTGATTGTGAACAAAAGCTTATTTGAAAGGTAAAAAACATAGGCATATCTATGTTACTTGAAATGTATTTTTTTCCTCAACTTGGTCTGTCCAAGTTCAGTAATCCCTCTTGACTTTTGTTTCAGTCAAATTTTAAGGTAATAAGTATACTAAACGGGACTTTCTATGTAGGATTATAACAGCATGACTGAGCAGTAGGATTTTTACTGTATTTTTCAAGTAATGCTAGAAGCCTTAATGAATAACAATAATTGTACATTATGTTTCTTACTTTGGTAAAATGCTATTTAAATGCTTTGTTAGTAAATAGACATACTGAGATTTTTTTTTCAAATCATGTCAAAAGTTTATTTTAAATGTATTATATTTACTTTTTAAAGATACTTTAAATTCAATTCTGAATACTGATATTTTATAATTTAATTATTTTTTTATATTTACGATGATGATGAAAATGACAACAACATTGAAATTACTAGTACTAATTAAAAAGTTGTGCTTGCTATTATGATTATTAAGAACAACATCATCATCATTCTGAAAAAATTAAAAGGACAAAATATTATTACTAAATGGTTGCTGTAATTGTAAAATGATAACCCATTATAAAATGGTTTATAATAATGATTACTTTAAAATATTTTATTAGTATTATAAGCTATTCATTTTTATTTTTTCTAATTACAGTCCTTTAATTCTGTTAAGTTTGAATTATCAAAACAATCATTGCTTAAAGGGAGCTACTACTGGTAATACATCATGTCTATTCACATAGACAGAAATAAAACAAACCTAAATAGATTTGTGGAATTTTAGCTTTTTAAGAAACTGTAAAAGTTTTAGTGACCTCTTCTGGACAAATGTATTATGTCTCAGAGAGAAATCATTTTGAACCTCAGCTGCCCCGGTCAGTAAATGTGTAAGATACAGAGACAGCTGCATCAAAGCGGCACTTTAAACACTGAAGTAAATTAGGGACATATGCTACACTGCCTTCTTTAATTTAATAGGACAATATATAAATGTATATGTATCTATCTCCCAAGGTCAAACAGACATGTTAATAATAGATTAAAAGATAGAGTAAGCTTTTTGCCTTTTTAATGACTTTTTTTTAAGTGCATTAAATAGTAAGGTTGTTTGTATAACCTATTATTTTCTGTATTTGTCTTGAAGAGTTAATGCTTCTTTATATGCCACAGGATAAATATACATAAAACTATGTAATTGTGCTGCCAACATTCAGTTTACAAAAAATTAACACATGAAAAAAATAAACCTTTGTAGCACTGATATCATTTGGATTGTGTGGTTCATTTTATATTATAACTGATCTATTTATTTCAGTAAAGTTTTTTTTACTTTTTTTTTACTTCAGTAAAGCATGATTTGTTAATAATTAATCATATAAAATGGTAATGTAAATAATTTGTAAATCTTAGTGTAATTAATTTAACTTTTACATTTCTGTAATTCTTTGATTCAGGAAATAGTTAAAATGTTTATAAATTCAGTATGAAATTTCATAAATACAGTTCTATCTATCTATGTGTTTGTCTAAATTATCCCTTTCCCTTTTGAAACAGTTTACCCAATATAAATAAAATTATTAACAAAGGAAACTATATTTTCATGTAAGGGAAATATTACCACTAGCTGAAACAAAATTATAATAAAAACAGGAAACCTGCTTGTATAATGAGCATAGATATTTAATCTCTTTATATTTTCAAGTTTATTTATTAAAAATTTTTTATTTAAAAAAAAACCCATGTAAATTATGTATCATGTGTGTTTTGAACCATGGTAATACTTTTATAAATATTAAATCAAATCTTTTCTTTTTAGAAAAACAACCAAAATGTATGAATACTAGCTTAAATAAATATAATGCTAGTTTACAATTTACTGACATTATAATTACAATATAATTTTTAGTTTCATTGAAATTACATGTATATATAAAATTAAGAACTTATATCTATAGTTGTAACAATGATTTATACATAGTACTATAGGTATTTTCTTAAATGCTCCACATTTTTGGGTATATAATGCAGTTATAAAGTACATGGAATTTGTATGCAGTCAAAAAAATAACAAAACTATATTTGTGTATATAAATAAAACAATAGTTATTAGCCGTGCTTTTTCTCTTATATTATATACAGCATTTTATTAAGAACATAACTATGTATTGTAATTAGTTATTTTCTTTAACTAAATATTCATACTAATACATGGAACAAATCATTCATGTTATTATTATTTATTGTCATATTATAGCATCTATTCTAGTTTTAATGTTTGCTTCAAAAAATTAGAAAATTAAAATGAAACACTGCGAAACATTATATAAAATGAAAAAGTATATTCTTACTGTTAAAAAATAATTATATAATTTTACTACTAATATAATTTATTAATTGGAAACAAATATAGCATAATATACATTTATAAAAATTAAAAATGAATGCTAAAATACTTCAAATGGTTTATATTTTAATTTTTTAGCACATCATATTTATTCCTTTATGGTTGACTGTAATACAATTAACCTCATAAGAGTAAAAAAAGAGTAAGATTAAGAGACAAATTTTTAAGGAAATTCTACTCATTTCTTGTATGATGTATTTGATATTAACTTTCATCAAATGTATATGAATACAGAACGTGCTGAATAGAAAGAAAGAAAGAAAGAAAGAAAGAAAGAAAGAAAGAAAGAAAGAAAGAAGGAAAGAAGGAAAGAAAGAAAGAAAGAATACCTTTGAAGTTTTCTTCATATTGTTCCTCCATCCTGTCGACTCTTAAAATAGTGTTTCATTTTTTAGAATCAGAAATTAAACTCTAGGAATCTGTCAAAACTGTTCAGTTAGACAGTCAGAAAATGCAATAAGCACACATATTTCAGACACATTTTTTATGTGGCAGCCACTGGAGCCTTAGCAAATCCTTATTTATTATACGACTGACTCAACAAATTTGCCTTTTTATATGAAGACCTTGTTATTAAAATGAAATAATAAAAAAAAAAGTTTGCCTAAGTACGGTAGTTGTGTATTTATATTTCCTGATTAAATAGTCATTGTGTTATTTTTTACATTTTATTATTTACATTGTAAACAGCTCAGTTGTAAAAACATTGCCAGCATTAATGGTATGAATATTTTTGTACCTTTCACAGCTAGAGGGGCCAGTGACATTTACTGTTGGTGGCCCCTCCAGCATCAAGCTATTTAAAAAAAAAGGGTGTTCTAGTGTTTAGTCATAGTATTATAAAAAAAATATATGTTTTATAACTTTGGAAGAAATGTGAGCTTTATTTTATTTTCACAGCCTGAAACTCCTTTAGTGTTCACATAACAAACGTTTATACTTTATATACTGCAAAATAGCATGGCTGGAAAAAAAACAAATCCAGTGAACTACTACCTTTTTAGATTACTTTGATCTGTGTTTACTTTGTATGTGTTCAGTTGAAGGCAAATTAATAAAGCTTATTGCAACACTTTGAAATGTGTTTCATGTTGGGTGAAAATCTTTTTTGACCACAAAATCCTTAAATCAGATTTCTATTTCAAGGCATCACTGTGGCTGTCTTTTTGAGCTACAAAATCAAACCTTTTTAAAAGTTATCTACTGAATCTGCTTTCATAACATACCTTGGATCATAAGTTTGTTGCCCTTACTGTGAAGGACTGTTTTATGTAAATGAGAGAATTCTCCTCCTATGACCTGACCTACAGAGGGAAAACAAATAAAATCATGAAAATGCAGCTATTATTCATATTAATGCTGCAATAAGACATGTTTAACCATTTATGCACTGTGATGATGCCATTAGGTTGCAGTGGATTACAGAAACACAAGAGCTATTATTTACATAAATTGTATTAATTTTTTTAATTAATCCTTCACCAGAGTGACACATACTACATATATTTGTGACTTGTTATGTTAAAAGGAGATACATCTCAGAAGTTTTCTCTTCTGCATTGTAGACAGTGATTTAACATATTAAGGGGTCTCTACAATTAGGGTAATTAAAAAGCAAAATGTCTAATTTATCCTCTTTAAAAACGCCAAAGACACAGCTGCCTACAGTGCTTTTCACTGCCCACAAAAAGTGTGATTGGGTGAATTATGCCTGTGCCTGTTTCAGACTGGCTAGGAAGATCAGTTATTATCAGGATCTGCTTTTGTTTGAAAAGAAATGATGTTTAATTTAATATTGAACCTATCATAAAATGAATGTTGCTTACTGTAATTCATTTGGATGATAAGAATAACATTTGTGTGAAGAGGATGGTCAGGCTGACACAAGCATGGCATAAAATTGGTTTAATTTATAACAAGAACATCTGTTTTTTGTCTTAATTGGAATACAATTTAAATGTACTCTTTTATGTGCTATACCAGTGATGGGTCACTTCTTAACACGTGGGGGTGCAGATCAGTATTCTACCAGTCTTTAGGGCTGCTTTTAAAGGTATGGCTATTACATTGACCATTCCTGTTCAATGCCATTTTTATATCCACCATTTATCTATACCATTTATATACAAAGAGTGGAGGAACCCAGGCAATTTCCAAAAGTACATTCTTTACTCAAAAATGAAGGGCACAATTGCATGTGGGAGAATTCTTACCAGTATTATGAAGCCCCTGTCCTCATTCTATGAAGGCAGTTTTTACCTTGAGAACAGTGTGTCTCACAAAGAGGTGTTCCCTGCTTTTAAATGACCCCAGAACACCTCTTAAAGTTAGAGATACAAAGTTGCTTGCTTTTTATAGCAAACTTTATGTCCGTAAGAATGTTCAACATGGGAGTTTATTGGATAAAAGTTATCCTATACCTATCAATGGATCATTTCTTAGTAGATTTGGGTATATTATGAGATCATATATGGGATCTTTGTAAAATCATATACTCCCTGTAATCCTGACACTCTTAGACTAATTAATTATGTTGTTATTTATCATTTCTGGTCAGCTCGTTTCTTTTTGTCAATTAAACATTTGGAAATTAAAAGTGACAAGGTGTCAGTTCACTTTTATGAGAAGCTGCAGGATGTATATGAGGGAGAAGCAAATATATATCTCTATGTGTTTATTTACATTTATTTTTTATGTATTTTCTTATATAAATATTTTGAATATTTCTTGTAAATATATAATTTTATGTCGTGATTTTTATCAATAAAAAATATATGGCTTTTAAGTATGTGCATACATTACAATAGGGCTCATAAAAAAATTTGAATTAAAAAAAAAAACAAATAAAATGAATAAATTAAATAAAAATATTCAGTGAAATTGTTATTGTTTAATCTTTTTAAAATTCATAAAAAAAATTGTTCTGCAAAAATTGTACTTTGTAAAAAAAAATAACATTTGTATTTAAATTTTGCAGAAAATAAATTATTTAAGGTGCAAAATAGAAATCATAATAAAACTACACTGCACTTACAAAAAATGCTGTGAAATTCGTTTCTGTTATACGCAGATTCAAAGTTTATTATTTTCGTTATTGTAAAATGATTTTCTTCGCAAATGGACAGAGTAAGACGTTCCATGGGAGACTACCAAATTTATTCTCCAGGTCAGGCTTATTCTGTAAACATTCCCTCTTGCAGATTTCACAGTTTTTTCTAACAAACTAAAAGGTGTTGAGATTGTGTCAAATTATGCAAAAGATTTATTACCCTAATACAAAAACACCTGTATATGAATGTAGAGGTGATTGGAAGATACGTTGCAAGCAGAGCATTCTGGTTCATATTGGCTGCAGGATTTAATTTTTAAAGTGTGCCCCATGCGCATGATCATTATCTAGCAGGTTAATTCTCTGGGTATATTGGTAATGTATAGTAGCTCTAAAACATGTTAAGAAAATTAAAAAATGCAACGTGAATGCGGGCCCTATACCCGGTGGCAAGATGCTTGAGGTTCTAGCAATCAGCTTAGGAAATATACCAATATGACTATATTGGATCTCAGGGTAATTTACTATTGATCCCTAATCTGCTAAAGTAGATATCTTCTAGCATTCCCTAAATGGATTAAAGGTACAACATATTCAAGTGCCAACCCAGGATTCTTTCATACATTCTTAAAATACTGCAGCTTGAGACCTAAAGTCTAACCCTCACCCATAATTTAACGTGGTTACACTAATGATTAGATCTAAGGGGTATGAGAAACATCAGGACATTATAGTGGATATATGAATGGTTAATACAAAGACTATAAGGTTTTAACAATAACGTAGGTGTCTAAACTGCAGACTTGAAACATAGGCTGACAAATATACTAATTGAGTAGCAAAAACAAAACAGAAAGCAACATTATCACACTGAAGTTGGTCACTATAGTTGTGTCTTTCTTATGTTATATCTTATAGAAGATGGAAGCTTGCTTATCATAATGTGGGGAGAGCTCTAGTTCAGTTAAAAGTGCAACATCTAGCAATAGGCATTATTAGGTTCTAGAGGGAACATAGTATCTAGGGGTTATAGCCTTCAGGACCTCCAAACAAAATAAAGTGAAGGGAGAAAGCAGTTATTTGATATTAAAAAGGGGGCAATATTATGTATTAAGTATACTGCTCAATCTAATAAAGTGCAGAGCATTACCTCGGCCGCTGGCAACCTCCCCGCACTAGCCGAAAAGAAAAGCAGCATTCAAAAATAAAAATATATCCTCCCCATCTCAGATAAAAGATAGGAGTGGCTATATCACACACAGATCCCACTATGTAATGCTCAAAGTATAGGCACTTCCAAATTATTCAAATACAGTATATATAAATTGCCAGTCAAAATAAACGGCTAACTAGTAATACATAAACACACATGTTCCCAGCAGGGACTAAAATGAACAGTAAGTAAAACATCAATATATTAAACGAATTGCAGCTAAACAACCCCTTAGTATATGTAATTAACTTCTCGCACAAACCAAAAAAAAAAGAAAAATCTCAAAACCATTGATCCTCAAACAGAGCCAGTCCAAGGGGCTTAAGTAATAAAGTTCTCGCCAAAGTCTTCCTGTGAAATATTCTGCCCCATTACCCCACACCAATCGTTGGCAGTGAGTAATGAATACTAGATACCTGAGGGGAATCACCAGTGTCTCAACTAAGTGACCATGATTCTGAATATTGCGAAGTCCTTAACTGTAGCGAGTTTGATGTGGGGTATGTTGCTTGTGGCCATGCTTCTTCTAGGGCGTAGGAGAACTGTGTAGGGAAAGCTTTCCTGTGTAAACCCCATCTAGCTGCCTGATTGACTGTTGTCACCATAGGAGTAATGATGCTTCCAGCAGCACTGGTATTGGTAAGTTCCCCAATCCTTGCTGTAGGTAATATAAAAGCATATTCTGGTTTCTTCTTGCTCCTGTTCAGGGTTGATATTAAGCGCTGTCACTCCAAAGCACTGTCTATAAAGGGAACCTGCTCTGCAGTGCTTGCTGCAGTAGGTTGTAGCGCCATCTTTAATGTATGCTCAAACACGGCTCGGTAGTCATCTAGGAGGCCGCTTATCTCCCTGATGATATATACCGCACACGCCATTAAATGGATACTCAGGATAATTCATGTATTGAGAAAGAATATATAACACAGTATTAATTGCCTCCTACAAGGTCTAGGCTCCCATTAATGGTATTACGCCACGGCTCCAACAACACACATGGCCAGCCTTTCACCCACTGGCAGTCTGCATAGCAATCAGCAGATGAGCATGTGAGGTCCGTTTAGAACATTTAATCCATCCAATTTCCAGTAATATATGTTTAAATATATATTTAGGGCATGATCTGTAAAATAAACCTTCAAAAGATATGTTCGAGCCGGGAGCTCTACATAAATGTGTTTTATGCCCCCCCTGCTCCCTGCTAACTTTATTCAGCACACTTTACCTTTCCAATTAGCTTCTAAAAGGGAGAGTTTACTCAAAAGTTTTCTCCCCTTTAATTTGTTCCCAATGATCCACTTTACCTGCTAGAGTGTATTAAATTGTTTACCATTATTTCCATTACCCTTATATTGGCATTTGAAATAGTTGATTTAGCCTGTGGTACCCTAACCTATCCTGAAAGGTTTGGGCCTTAACGCCAAGCTGTGTAAACACAGCCAGTAGAAGAAATTACACTCCCTGTGGGGTATAGAAGAGATAAGGTAATAAAATGTTAGATTTACCATTGTTCTCTCCAAGTATTGGTGATTGGTTTATTGACAGATATAAGATAAGGAAGCATGTATATGTACACAATGTGATAAAGTAATGAGATCTGATTATACCTACAAGCTCAACCCATTTAATTAGGTTGTGGCTTCAAAACACAAAATCATCCAATTCATATAAACAAAAAAGCCTTAAAAAAGCAAATCTCATACATTTTATACTCTGCAGCTGGTAAAAAAAAGTAATAGGAAACACATTAAGGGAAAAACTATTTTACAGTATACTGTCCCTTTAATTAAAAAATACTTTATTGCTAAAGAATGCTAGTCATAATCTTTTTGCTGGTGTTGTGTATATATAGGTGTGTATATATGTGTATTCATGTGTATTTATGTGTTTATATGTGGATATGTGTTGGAAAAATGGTGCCAATAGACTTTCTCAACACAGGGTTGACACAAGCCTTTCATTTGTAAAAAAAAAAAGCAATATCTGTGAAGAGCAATAAAGTAAAGCGCAATAAAACGAGGTATGCCTGCATTTGACTTTACATTTTCACCTTCCATACTATTTGGGAACTTTTTGGGAACCTGTTGTAAAACAAATAGTGGGAGTCAGTTAGCTATGCCAGAGAAAGGAGAGATCAGCACAGGCTCCAGGTTAGTGTAATTTAAACATGAGTAACCATAATTAAAGCTCTTTATAGACTAAAGTGCTTAACATCATATCAGTTTAACGTGTGCTATATTTTCCTTTCCTTACCCAGTCTGAGCTTCAGGAATGATGTCATCTGTAACCACATATACCATTGCTCCTGCAGCAAAGGCCAAAGCATATGGCAGGATTGGTTCTGCAATGGAAACAGAAATGGCTCCCAATATCCCAAAAATGGGCTCCACTGTACCACTCAGCTGTCCATACCTGATAGGAAGAGAGATGAAATAATTGAGTTCAATAGCACTTTACAAGTCTGGGAAGCCAGTAAGCTATGGCTCCTTAAATACTACCCCCAGTTCCTAATCTTTTTAATTATTCTACATATACTTATGTATACATCCCTTCCCTAAACATTGGTTGGATGACTCTTTGGTACAGGGTATTTATGAATGCTTAGCTCGAAATGATTGTGCTCTGCCACATGTGAAAATAATGGATTCCTTACCAGAAAGCCTTCCAAGTCGATAGTCCAGCACCACGTAATGGAAGGCTCACTGCCAGACCTTCTGGGAAATTCTGTATCCCTATTCCAATGGCTAGGTTTCTGCAAAGGAAAATAATAAATACATTGTTCATTTGCTAACAACAATCATGAAACATTTTAAACCTTATACCATCAGCTGGGTATACGGTTGCTGGGTCTGTGATATCACCATGTAGTATACGGTTGCTGGGTCAGTGCGATCAC
>CAJPDP010142460.1:0-10379 GCA_905336975.1 Bombina variegata variegata | reverse complement strand
ATACATACATACATACATTTACACATTCACTGCTTTTTTCTTTTTACATATAGTTATGTGTTAATTAAACCTATTGTCCAGTCAGACCTTTGGAGTCTTCACCCTATCTAATAATAGCTTGGAGAGATGTCTCTATGACAAGAAATGAATACTCATGTATGCAACATGCTTTTTCAACTTGCTTCAATTCAAAAAACATTCTTCTTTTACAAAACCAATGACTGCTGTTTTTGCAGATGTGTGATTAAACATATTTTAGTGCACTGTCCCTTTAATACAATAGAGACATTTATTTCCTAGCTGAATATAACCCACAGAGAGGTAAGTGCATCTGCATTGCACTGGTGGCTGCACTCATATTAGTTATACAGTACAGATATGTCATTGGTGCCTCCATGATGAGATAAAAAAGCCCCCAGATGTCACTGATTCCCCCTTAGAAGATGCTTTCAGTATCATGTGAGCAAATGAAACAGTAGTTACTAGGGAGCAGGGGTTGCTACAATTGTATCACAATCACAGCTTGTAGTTACAAGGTATACATGCAAACACATAAATACTTACGTATACAGAAGCATACCTGCGTACTGATGACATGCACAACTATTAATTCCAATGAGGTGCACACTCTAGTGTTGGTACATGGGTCTTGTAGCAAGATCTTCTTTTCACAAAGCAATTTCTTCTGTTATTTTACTTGTGTCAAACTGCAGTTCCAAGAAACAGAAATGAAACTGATGTGTAAGAAAAACTTGTGTCAATAGGGAGGTGCCTGACCTTTAGCAAGCAGCACGGAGCTATCTGGCTGAAGGGAAGTGACTAAGGAGAGACAGCAGCACAGCATTGTGGGATTTGTAGTTTCTATTACTGAAACCAGAAATTCTCATTCACAAGTCTGATCATGAGCAATATTTCGTTTGTGCATCACTTCATGTTTATTTACAGGTCAAAAACAGTTTCCCTAATAAGAGCAGGACTTGATTAGCTCTTTTGAGAACATAAAGCAGAAATATAGTATTAATAATAAAGACTTTTTTTTGGATATTTACAGGTTAGACACTATCTTATCCCAATGAATTCTAAATCTTATGCCAAAAACTGGGAATGCCTTGAGCACGGGATTGCATTATTTAGAGCAGGATATTACTCAATCTCTTACTGATATAGTCTGCTTCTCCAAAAAGAGGGAGAAGAAAATCTAAATCAACTTGTTCAAAAATGGTTAATTGATTGTAACTCAATTAAAATATATTTAAAGGGACAGTAAAGTCAAAATTAAACTTAGGATTCAGATAGAGCATGCAATTTTAAACAACTTTCCAATTTACCTCTGTTATCAAATTAATTTACCTCTGTTATCAAATTTGCTTTGTTCTCTTGGTATCTTTTATTGAAGAGTAAAATTAAGTAGGCTCATAAGAGCACTTTAAAGGGACAGTATACACCAATTTTCATATAACTGCATGTAATAGACACTACTATAAAGAATAACATGCACAGATACTGATATAAAAATCCAGTATAAAACCATTTAAAATGAATGTCAATTTTCATGTGAAAGTGCCCGTTTTTTTTAATAAAAAATATTAAAAACAGGGGCACTTTCATTCATGAAAATTGACATTGCACCGGATTTAAAAAATACTTACCTTTTTCTTCTGAAACGCCGGATCGCAGATGCCCCCGCCTGCTTCTTCCTGGTTAACTTACCCAGCAATGACGAAACTGGCTTCCTCCAATCACGGTGTTGCCTCAGGCAATGATTCTCCCGGGGGGGGAACCCATGATTCGAGGATGCCGGAATCGTCATTGCTGACGTATGAAGAGGCTTGCGACGGGCTGGTGAAGCGCTGGAGCAGCTTAAAGAAGAAAAGGTAAGTATTTAAAGAAAACGGGTGAAATGTAAGCTTTCATGAATGAAAGTGCCCCTGTTTTTAATAGTATTTTTAAAAACCGGGCACTCATTATTGAAAGTTTACCTTCACTTTAAACGGAATCTATATGAATCTATAATGGATTCACACATTCTGCTGAATGTGTAATTAACACTTGAACCTAATTGATAGGAACTACCATTTACTTGGCAGTGAACATGAGAGGCATCAGAATGTGTGAGACAAGATACAAACATGCTTACACAGACAAAAGGAGACACATACAGAGCGCAGAATACAGACACATACCCTGACAACAGATAGATATGCAGACAGCAGCACAGAGGTACGTAATGACTGAGAAACCGAGAGAGAAATATAAGCTTAAAGACAGCTACAAGTGGCAGACATAGGCTTGTAAGACATACACAGAATAGAATAAAAAAGACATTCAGAAGTTGGAGAGGAGACACATTAAAGATGTGAATAACAGCTGGACTCCCAATACACAGCATGTAACTGATAGTTAAAAGGCAGGTATATGTCAAACAGAGAACACAGACAATCAGGTGTTGCAGGACACATGGGGCCCAATTCTGTAAAGGTCTCTGGGCTGGTGAGATTCTATAACAATGCTCAATAATTCTATTTCACTGGTGGAATTCTATAAAGCCACTTTTTACCTTGAAAACAGGGTGTCTCGCTAAGGGGCGTATGCTGCATTTTCGTATGGAAAGGAGATGCACACATTACAAAAGTGCACAATGAAAAGCGTAATTTAAAAATCACACAAAATGAATAATTGATCCATGCACACAATCCTCAGAAAAAGAACTACTGTTAAGGTTCATCAAAAACCGTAACAAAATTGTTCAGCAAAATTATACTTTATCAAAAACATAAAATTTGTATCTTTTTTTTTTAATGAAAATAGAGGTGATGATATAAACAAGGTACTGGCTATAGTATATTTTTATTTTATTAATATTAATTGTAAAATGCATTAACATGCATTATTGTTTATTTGAAAGCGCAACCAAATTTCGAAGTGCTGATGTATAAAAGATGGAACATTCCCCCTCCCTTTTCCCTCTTTGATCTACATACTTAAGTATTTTAAACATGATCTCTACTATGTAGAATGTAAAAATTCCCCTTATATCAAATCATTTTCTTTTTTACAGGTGGTTGATTTTTACTGTAGGAATCTTTTTTCTTTTATTTACTGAAGAGATCTTTTATTTTCATGTGTTTACTGTAGGAGTCTAGCATTAAGAGAGCTTAGCAGATTTCTTGTCTCCTTTATAAGCACATATTTGTTGACTATCATAAACTTCAACCTTTTAAAATATTATTGGAATTACATGTTGCTTTAAAGGTAATATGCACAGTTATTTTGGCCGATTCTACTTTGATTATAGCTGTTTGAGTCCATAAATATATACACTAAATATAATTTGTATGTTTTAATACTGTGTATAAATCATTACTTAAATAACTGTTGCAAAATGTTCAGGGCTTTAAGGCTTACGCCAATAAATCAATGACTATTCACATTTTTTTATTAAACCATTTTTCCCCCATCCCTGCACTTGAACAACCAATTATGTGAGAGTAGGGCTTCTCAATCATGTCAAACGAGCTAGTCCAAGATTATTTAAGTTAAATACATCTGAGGTACGAGCAAATTTATTTTCTGCTGCTTATTAACTTGAATGTACATGATCTCAGAGGGTCCTATGCTGCATTTCCAAGTTTTATAAATTTTGTCTATAGATTGACTTTAAATGTATGAGAAGTACAACAATTAGGGATAAATAACCTTTTAACTCTTGCAATGTTAAAATAAATTAAGTATTTTGCTTTAGAAAACATTATTTCCAGTTAATATTGTTGGATAAAGAGTACAGACGCTAGTTAAAGATGTACGGCGGGTCTTTTTTTTGGTAGACCTGTTATAATCATCAGGTTAGATGTATCAAATATACAAGTCATATGTTTAACTCTATGGCCAATTAATATTGAATATATAATGGACACTATTTATTTAATGTTAACATTAATGCATTTTTTGAGAGTTCAACTAGATGATCAATTCTTTCTGTGTCAGTAAAAAAAGATTTGGTCTTTCCTTCATGACTTGATAGCCCAAAAAATACCTACTCTGTAATGGATTATATTTTCACCAACCAAACAGGACTTGTTTTATTCCAAGACTGTAGTATACTACACTAAATCACTAGTTCAGAAAAGTTCCCTACCTAATGCACCCATTACATCATTGGGGTTTCGATGAATGCTTTATTGATCATGACATCCAAAAAGTGAACAAAAAGATAGGATCTTCCTATCATAGGCCTTAATTACAATGGGTTCAACACTCAAACTCAAACGCAACACATAACTTTCAACTTGTAATATGAGCGATTCTTAGTGCGGCCATTCTATCCATTGAAAGTATAGGGGCACTAAAGTGATGTTGCCCACGCTAAACATTCTCTGGTTATTCTGTTTTACAATGACCTTGTAATACCAGATTGAGTGTTAATTTTTTTATTTTTATTTGTTAAAGCTGTTTTTTTTATTTTTTATTTATAATTTGTTTTTATTGAAGAATAAATATTGCATTTACAAACTTCATGCAGTTTCTACTGAACAGTACTCAGAGACATAACAAGTCATAACAGATTCAGCGTACAGAAACAAAACTGTCATGCTAATGAGTATAACAAGAAACAAATGCTTGACTCAAAAACCTCGATTTTAGTATAGTATAATAAATTATATCTCTTTATGTAGCAAAACTGAGGGATAAGTGATTTCCCCTATTTGAAGTAAAGCGGACACTCTTGGACCACTGCCAATTAGATAAATTTAGAAAGGGGAATATAAGGGTAAGAGGGTGGAGAATCCACTTTTGGACCCATTTTCTAAGATTAAAAGGTGTAATGATAAGGGAACCATCATAACTAAGGATTTCTAAAGTTAAACAGTTGGGACAGAATTCACATGTAAATATCACTAGAGAAAGAAGATAATGCCGTATGAATATGGTAGATCTTCTTTACGGCAATGAGTGGATAGTTATTGATATAGCTACACTAGGTTATACATAGCTTCCCTGCATCCATAAGTATTTTAATAACAAACATTTTAATAACATTAGGGAGTGAGATCAGGACTGCACACAATTTTATGAACTAGCCATTGTCTACTTATGTCAAGATTATTGGGCATTAAAGTGTGGTTGTGGTAAGCTGACCCGGCCGCAGGCAGCAGACCTTTGGAGTATAATGGGTTGGAGCTACCCCTCACAGAGCCCCAACATCAGTACAAGGCAAGCAGGGGTCTAATATAAAGTGGAACATTATGCCCCATCCATAATGAAATTAGAGTGTTACACATACCATCCATATCAGACCAACATTTTGATATCAAACCATATATTATCTTACTCACATGCGAATGCCCAATCTTATATAGGGATGTAGTGTGCAGCAGGCAATTTGATTAAAAGTTATTATGTCTAGGCGAAAACTGTATAAGTAAAGATCTACCTTATCTTGGTGGCTAAGAAGGCAACTAATTACAAGCGTATCTTGATGAATTACAACATACTTTAGCTGCAACTCAGAACAGGTTTAACCTTAAAGAAATAGTTAATATGGGTATTATAAGTGTCTAAATAACAGCCTGGCTAAAACAGAAAACATGAGGGCAACATAGGATACTTAAGATTGCAGAGTACAGAAATATAATAATTAAGTGTGATAATATGAGACTACCAGAGCCATTATTTATGTTTCAAACAGATAGTCATCATGCATATAATAGCTTTTTAGTGTGCGCTCATACTGACTCTAGTGAGGATGTCTCTAAACGATTAGAAAAGTTCACTATAGTGTATTTTGAGTTGTGTGATCCTTGACCTGGGTTAAGGGTATTAGGCCTTGTTACCTACTCAGCCCACTCCATGCCGGTCTTTTTGAGAAACACACTCACTTGGATATGGAAACCCAAACATTGGAGTCGCCAGATACGAGAACCGAACCTGCGTGGCCGACTCAAATTCACAGGGCCTCTGCCTTCTTGAGCGGTAAGTATCTCGCTACTCAGTGTACCTCCGGCACTGGTAACAGGTTGGTGTGTGCTAAAAGTATAGATCCTTAGGGTCAGGTTAGAGATCTCCAGTATTGTATATCCAAGCCAGAACCCTCTCTGGTCTCTGGCGCCGGCCTCCTGTACTGCTCGTACACCATTTTGGGAAGCAATTTCTCTTGATGGATCCAGAAGAGCCTTTTCTGACCTCTCATGTTTGGGACCAATTGACACCTCCAATGCAGCTGGCTGCACATCGCAAGCTCCTAAGACCTCAGGGCCCTCGATCTGGGAATCCCTGGTGGGTAAAGGTTTTCTTTTGTCAGTTTGTGCATCGCTCATCTGGCCACGAGGTAAGGAAATCTTTTTGTTAGGCCGATCTGTCATGGTAGGTACAGACCTGCGTTCAAGAACTTTTGCTGAACAGGTTGTATTCAGTGAAGCAAGCCCCTCCTTTAGACTGTGCTTTTAGCAGGAGTGTGAATAACTCTTCCTCCAGGCTCCAATAATGGTCTTGTATGAGTCGGACCACGTTATTTCCCCATCTGTCTATAACATCCATTTTTAATACGTGCCTAGATTTTCTTGATAATCTTTGACACTGTATGTAGCTGTTGGGCTAAATAGGTGGTTCCCTATCGTATTGAAGGTTCTTGCAGTTTTTTGCGATAGTTCACTGCTCCGTAACGACAGAGGCATGAATGTGCCCTGCCGGGGGTGAGGTAGTAGGCCACAACCTATATAAAGCTCCGGAAGGCTGAAACGGACATCAAGTCCGAAGATAGTGACATCATTTAAAAGGGCTTTCTCTGCTGTGTAAGATTAGTCATCAACAATTACTCAATGGGCTATTTCAAGATGGATTTTGAGCAGATTGATATTAGGACCTGAAGCAGAAGGCAGTCTTGCGACCGTTCATGGCCGTCGCCCGGAAGTTCCCCTTGAGTGCTAATCTTAGCATGGTCCTGTGCTATTGCACTCCATTTGTAATCTGTCTAAGAGAATTTCAAACAAGATTGTGCATTTGTGAACATAATGAATAATGAATATTTAATTAAGAAGGGGCAGGATGAGGAAGTACAGTGAGACAGAGCTCCATGCAAGTAAATTGTCACCACGGAAAAAAAGTGTTATGGTATTTGACAATGTAAAATAAACATTTATTTTAGCAATCTGGATAGACCAACTGGAAAAACAAGCAAACAAACAACTAACATTTATTGCTCGCATTAGACCTACAGCGCTAAAGCCGAAGGTAGTTATAAATATTTTACATGCCAATGTTCCTCACGTAGAAGAACATGTTCTATTTATTTTTAAATATATATATTTCTATAAATATCTGATTCATTTTTTGTTAAATTTATATCTAAAACAATAGCACACCACCTGTAGTCACCAAAATCTGAAGTGTCCCCTGCGCTCCCCATTCACCGATATGCCAGTGACCTTAACTAAGATGGCCGACGGCAGTGAAATGACAACACCTCCCCAGGTCCCATTCTATCATCAGGGGTAAAGGTATGAGAAGATGCAATGTAAATCCTGTATTTAGTTTATGAATAATACAAATATATCAAAATAAATAGCCTGATTACCAACTAGAAACACAGCTGTGCTTATAGTTACAGACTTCTATTTATGGGGGCTACAAAAAATCATATAATATTTTTTAACATATAATAACATCAATAATATGGTGCAGACCCTATTAGAACATACATTTATTTTTATATTATATTATCTTGTTTATTATAAATAATAATGTGCTTACAGATTCCTAGGTGAAGCCACCATATTGTAGGTTGCAGCTAATTCCCATTCACCTAAGTCGCAGGAAGCAGCTTGCTCTGACATCAGAGGTCCTTTAACTGTTACCATTTCTCCATCTCTCACTATGGTAATTTCTGGAAGGTAATTTTAAGCTAACTGGTATTTATAATAGGCAGAGACACGATCCCCCCCTATAGAGGATACCTGTAGGCACATGCCTACTCTGCCTAATTATAAATCCGGCCCTGATAGCAAAACAATTTACATGTATGATCAGAAACTTAACCCATTTTGTTACAATACAATAGTGAAACTAGAACATCAATAATACACCTATAGGAGCTGAGGGATTGGGGTATTTTATATATGCATATACAATGTTTTATTTATATGTATTATATTGTATACTGCTATTATATGTATTTTATGTCTTGTGATTTTAAAAAATCGTTTATTTTGCTTTTGGCATATTTTTTTCTTTTTTTAAGGAAGATTTTGGGGCCGAAATTATGTATGTGCGAGCGGACATGATCCGCTGTAGTGGATCATGTCCGCTGCACATAGATAAATGCCGACAGCATATGCTGTCTTAAGTCTGCTGCTTCTTAACTCATGATTCTGGAGAGCCTGAAGGCTTGCGCGGAAACAGGGGTATACGGCCCCATTCGGGCCGTGATAAATCGGCCACTGTGTGTTTGTGATATTATTTCATAGAAGATAGTAACCATGATTTTATAGTTATATTTATTTATTGCCGATGTAAGTTCTCACTGTTCTGAATGTTTTATACTTCTAATATTGCGTGTTATTAATATAAAACACATTAGTTCCAGTGCGGTCACAATATTATTTTCAGTGGTGAGAATTTCCATTGTGAGAAATCTAAAGAATGTTCAGTGAAATTAAATTTACATTTGCATTATTTTAAATTATTTTTGTTACTACACAGCAACCATTTTTTGTTTTAGCAAAAACGCAGTGTATGTTGTGTAAAAATACTTTGAATGAAACCCCGAAACCCCCTACCTATCTATCTTTCTATCTCTCTATATATAAAACTGCAAATTAAAACAGTTATACCCTGCACCAGAGCTTGTCATATTTGTTTGAAACCTTGAAACAAGCCCAAAACTTTAGGATCCAAAAATGTTAAGTAGCGCTGAATGGATGTTGTTGTCAGCATTCTACTACATATGCAGCTGATGCAGGCAGATCTTGGGGGTAATCTATTGGTTGCCAGCCTACATTTTGTGGTCGCTATGGAGACCTGATGTAATATTTATTGAGACTTGTCATACACAATTATTGTCATTCTGTTACAACAGACTGATACAGACTGATCCTAATTAATTAGGCTCTACTGCTTATTGCTATGGTTCTCATGATATATGGCTGTAAGGTAGAGGTTTACAGTAAAAATGAATTATACTTCAGCTTCTACAAATATAAAATATTGCATTTAAACCATTCATAAATCAAACTTACCTACATAGCCTTTAATCCATTGGCATAATACTCATACGTTAGGTAAATAAAAAATAATAGGAAAAAAACATTTATATAAATATTTTATATCAGATAGCGTATATATGAGTGCAACACTTTATTTTAATGTATTTATGCTGTGTTTGGTACACATTCTTTAAACTCTTTACGCTAGGGGGCCGATTTATCATGTGTCTGGTGGACATGATCCGCTGTAGTAGTTCTGGTGAATTGCTTGTGTAATGCCGCCCTCTGCAGATTTGCGGCCGCTAGCAGGGGGTGTCAATCAACCCGATCGTATCTGATCGGGCTGATTTCTGTCCGCGGCCTCAAAACAGGCGGACAAGTTAATGTGCAGCGGTCTTAAGGCCGCTGCTTCTTAACTCCTGTTTCCGGTGAAGGTTCGCACGGAAACAGCTGCATCAATCGGCCCCTAGGTCTCCACTTGCGCTAACAATAGAGCGCCACTTGTAATCTGGACCAAAATATATTTGATTATTTGTTACATTACACCATCTGATACTGCATGGAGAAAATTGTTAGGAATAAAATATCTAACCATAAAAATATTAGTTAAATTATAAACTAACACAAAACTATCATATATTATTAAATATAATTAAAAAAACAAATACTTGCATATGATCCTATATAAACAAAATATAATAAAAAAACAAGTACATTAAGAACTGAAAACAACACAAATTGAGCTAAGCAGTTGCTGCCAAGTGATCATTAATAATAAGATGTTCACTTGACAGTTATAAAAGTCAGCAAATCCCTTATATAAATGTAGGATACCCAGTGGTCTTTTATATATTTATATATTGATCATAAGATAGCGGCTTCTTTAGAGTCTATAGAGCCCTGATATATAACCAGTACTTTGACGTTTTGGAGCTAGACAGACACAGGACAAAACATTCAAAATGGTTTCCTATACCTCTATGTATTGTGTGTGTGTGTGTGTGTATTATGTGTGTGTGTATTATGTGTGTGTGTGTATATATGTGTGTGTGTATTGTGTGTGTATATATATGTGTATGTGTGTGTATTGTGTATGTGTGTGTATATATGTATGTATGTGTGTATATGTGTGTGTGTGTGTGTGTACGAGTGTGTATGTGTGTGTGTACGTGTGTGTGCCTA
>CAJPDP010142440.1:0-10435 GCA_905336975.1 Bombina variegata variegata | reverse complement strand
CAACACAGTGTGTTCACCAAAAATAGGCTGGCATCTAAACTTACATTCTTGCATTTCAAATAAAGATACCAAGAGAATGAAAAGAATTTTATAATAGGAGTAAATTAGAAAGTTGCTTAAAATTGTATGCTCTATCTGAATTATGATAGAAAAAAATTGGGTTCAGTGTCCCTTTAACTGCAACATGCAGAGTCAATACTTAAGCATAATTAACTCTTAGTATATTACTAAGTTGGGACTTTACTTTTTCAATACATTGTGATAACATTGTTGGTAGCACACTAACAGGAAGTGCTACAATATAATTTTCCTTTATCTCTGTCCCACTGGGAAATACCTGTATACTCAGGTTTGTTCACTCTGCAAACACTTTAACTTACAGGACTCAATGTATATATTGAAATGAAAACAAAAACAATTTATTTGCCACAGTGTCTTACTGGCTATAATTACAGTTTACTTGCATACTGATTATATTCATGCAACTAGTATTGTAGTGTTTTTAATCCATTGCAGGGCAGCAAATTCAAGTTATTTCATTGCTGTCTACTAACATATGTTTTTAAAATACATCCAATAAAAGTTAAATTTTATGTATTTGTATTTACTACACATGTGAATACTCACGCTATCATTGTGCTCTAGAGGCATTCTTGTTTACATATTCTTTAGTTTTTTTTGTTTAACTATAATAAACCTATTAACCCCTAAACCTCCGACCCCCCACATAACAACTACTAAAATAAACCTATTAACCCCTAAACCGCCGGGCCCCACATCGCGACACACTAAATTAAACTAATAACCCCTAAACCTAACACTTGCTAACTTTAAATTAAAGTTACAATTTAACTACCTTAAAATAAATAAAAACTTTCCTGTGAAATAAAAAACAACTAAGATTAAACAATAAATAAACCTAACATAACTATTTTAAAAAACAAATAATCCAAAAATAATAAATTACAAAATAAAAAAATCCTAACACTCCGAAAAAATAAAAAAACTATCATTACAAAAAAACAACATTAAAATTACAAACGAAACTATTCAAAATAATAAATATTAAACCTAATCTAATACCCCTATAAAAACAAAAATGTCACCCCAACATAAAAACACCCCCCGATCTAACAATAAACTATCAATAGCCCTTAAAAGGGCCTTTTGTAGAGCATTTCACTGAAGTAATCAGCTTTTTTAACGCAAAAAAAATTACAAATTACACTCTAACAGTAAAACCCCTCACCCCACCAACCCCCCAAAATAAACACACCTAAGTCTAAAATAGCCTAAGATACCCATTGCCCCTAAAGGGGCATTTGTATGTGCATTGTCCTTAAAAGGGCAATTAGCTCTTTTGCTACCCATAAAAAAATTAAAAAGTGCTAATCTAAGAAAAAAAACTCCCCAAAATATAAAAGTCCGGACATCCATCTTCATCCAGGCGGCAAAAAGTCTTCATCCAGACAGCAACATCTTTATCCATCGCAGGGGAATCTTCTATCTTCATCCCGGAGGCACAGAGCTGTGGTGACGCAGAGCCGTGAAGAACCGACGGAGACGACATCCAGCGCGGAGCCTCCTCTTCATGCAATCTCCACCACACACTGAAGACTGAATACCCCTTTTATATTTGGAACACCTTGCATTCCTATTGGCGGAAATTTTCAAATCAGTCAATAGGATGAGAGCTGCTTAAATCCTATTTGTTGTTCAAACCAGCTGTATTTTATTTTAGGTAAAAGAGTAAACCAGCTGTATTTTTTTTACGTAAAAGAGCTTATTGCTTCAGGGCAATGCCCTACAAAAGGCCTATTTAAGGGCTATTGGTAGTTTATTGTAAAAAGCACAAAGAGGAGAAGAGCACGGACTCAAATGTAGAGTAAAAGTTTTAATGATGACACGCACACTAATAAAAGTAACTCACAAGATATCCAGTTAAAAACAGCATATCACTCAGTGTTACTCATACGTGAGAAACCCAGTGTGAGTAGCTTGGCTCTAGTTCTACGGTTAATAGCAGTTCCATGAGATGATGAATGTAATAGATCGAAAGTCCGTGTCATGACTACCTTTACCTTTAATTCAGAATCTCCACCCACCTCACTTACGTATTTAAGGCAGCCTGCTCATTCACAATTTGCTTGAATATCAGCAAGCATTACTATTTTCCAGCAAGTCTGATTATCTTATTTTGAATCTCAGTCAGCGTTACTAGCCTCTTGCCTCTCAGCTGCTGCTTGATTACAACATTTCCTTGTAATAGCCTACCTGCCTTCTGTTTGTAACTACTCACAGCGGATCTCCTCAACAACATCTTGCAGTCCTGCATTCACACTGAACAGCATGACGTCATCAGGAACCAACTCCTCTCTGTGTTTCAGCGTGTGCATCTCTTCAGCGCTGTTCGCTACAACGGACATTGATCCACAGCACCTCTAAAGTTGCACTGCAGCTCTATAGGATGGTCTGGTAACGGAATTCATTTAAACCGCAAGTATAACTCCTGCTTGGACATCAATCTAAGTACTTGGTATGTATCAAGATATGTGACAATCTTTTCTCAGGAATCTTCAGCACAATGTAATCTTCCTGACTATGAACCCTGCTTATTATTATAACTCATCATATCTGAGAGTTACAATCTATTTCATTGAATGAGTTAATTCTGACTTAGTACTAACATATTTTCTGATGCTTATCTCAAAATATCAGTATTTACAGCCTTAATTAAGTACAGTTCATAATCTTCATCTGGCTATCTATATATTATTCTGAAATATCATATAAACCAGACTCTTATGTGATAATCCTAAACCAGACTATCTTGCTATTTCCTCTCTCTCAGCTCTCTTAGCCCATATTGAGCTGACAAAATAGCTACAATCAAACTTTACTGTATTAAAACATACTTGTACTTAATCAGTCTAACCAGAAATAAGGAACTGGTTAAAGTTATTGCAATCCTGAGTTTTTTCACCACTGTTAGTTGCCACTGCTGGAGAATTCAATACACCCGCCACTGAGATGCTGACAAGCAAAGCACACACCCTCAGCTCTATCCAATAGGATCCTCACTGCAGACAAGGATCTATGGAAGCCTCACAGGGTCAAAAGAAGTTCAGAATAGGTTCTACGCGTTTCGTCCCGATCAACGGGACTTTCTCAAGAATACCTATTAGATGATGCAGTGCTCTATATGAGAGGTGATGAGAGCACCCCCCCTTGAATTAAGGGATGTAATTGGTAGTTCGTAAAGAAGATAAAGTCATACATAGCACCACAATATGCTTCACTTAAATACAAAGGACATTCATTACAAAATATAAATTCATAGACAAAGATGCATTGTGTATAACATTAACAGTAATCCAAATTCATAAATCCACAATATGTATTCTGTCGTTAAAATCTGAACTGATAAAAACAAGTTATTTGCGGCTAGTAATATCAGGACTAACATAAATACATCTAGAAACATTAATACAAATATACATATATAAATATAAGGCTAAAAGATACATACATATAATACAAATAATTCATGCTAAAAAGTTTATAAGGATAAAAGCAAATTACAAACAAACAGACCGAGAGTAAAATTCACAAATTTCATTTTAAACCCATTACAGAAATGTCTGAATATCTAGTTCAATGTTTAACTCTTTTGGTTCCAGGCAATCTAAAGTTTTTATTCAAAAAGTTTCCCTTTCCCTGAGTCTCAATAATCTGTTAGTATCCCACACATTGGGTGCTACCCATTCTACAATTTTTATACTGAGATCTTGGGGGATTTGATTATGAAATAGTTTAAAGTGATAAGATACACTAGGATTTTCTAATCCGGATTCAATATTTTCAATATGTTCTCTCAATCTGTATTTGATTTTTCTTTTGGTTTTCCCAATATAAATCTGGCCACATTTGCAGGTTAACTGGTATACTACATATGTGGTTAAGCAAGTACACCTACTTTTACATTTATATATTTTACTGCCATCAACATTATTGAAAGAGGCACTATTCTGTTCTCTTCATGGACACATTATACATTCCTTGGATTTACATGGATATAAATCTAAAGGTGCTCCACACCAATTGGCCAAATGTCCAAATTTGAAAGATTGTCTCAGTTTTGAAGGGTGCTATGAAATTCTTAATATCTCTACTCTTCCTGAAGATTACTTCTGGTTTATCCCCTAATACTTTGTGTAAGGCAGGATCCAGTTTTAGCACGTTCCAATGTTTATTAAGAATGGTTTTTATTTTATGATGTTGGCTGTTAAATCTGGTTACAATTGTAGGATTATTCTCTTTCTTGTGTCTCTCTTTTTTATTAGATTGGTTGTTAATCAAAATTGATCTGTCCATACACGCTAATCTATTCTTGCTATCCTCCAACAAGTGGGGACTATACACTTTTTCCAAGAATTTCTTAGTTAAAATGTCAGATTCTGCATTATAATCCTCTTTATTGGTGCAATTGTGTTTAATTCGTTGGTACTGCCCTAATAGTATGTTCTTTTTCCACTGTTTTAAATGGCTACTTTTGGCATTAAGTAAACTATTCCTATCTGTAGGTTTGTGAAAGTTTTTTTTACTGATACAGTTTTAGTACTTATATCCCAATATTAGGGTGAGATCCAAAAAAGTAATGGACCTAGGGGAATATTCATGAGTGAATTTTAAATTATAAGCATTAACATTCATATAGGCCATAAAATTAGTGATCTCCTCAATTGGGCCTTGCCAGATAAGTAAAATATCATTGATAAAACGATGATATTTGATAATATTGTGTTGAAAGGGATTATTATTCCAAATCATACTATCCTCAAAATGGGACATGTATAAATTTGCGTACGATAGGGCAAAAGTGGTCCCCATCGCAGTACCCTGCAGTTGTTTATAAAAAATGCCCTCAAATAAAAAATAGTTATGATTAAGAATAAAGTGGATTGCATATATAATACATTGAATTTGTATTTGTGATAGTTTACTTTTATTCAAAATGTCTTTAATAGCTGAAATTCCCTTATCGTGGGGTATACTAGTATATAGAGCAGATGCGTTGCATGTGATCCACACATAATTGTTAGCCCAAGGAATTCCTTCCATTTTCTTAATGACATCAATAGTGTCTCTGAGATAGGCCCTCGTAGTGATCACCAAAGGCTGTAAAATCAAATCAATGTATTTAGATACATTATCACAGAGGGAGCCTATCCCAGAGACAATTGGTCTACCTGGGGGATTTGAGGAATCTTTGTGCACCTTGGGTAAATGATAAAAACATGCTATTTTTGGGGCAACCTCAAATAAAAATTTATATTCATCGATATTTAGAATATTATTGGATTTGGCCTCAGACAAAAACATAAATAATTATATTTTATATTTGTCAGTTGGATTAAAAGTTAAATGGAGTGTTGGTATCTGTTAGAAGGCAATATATTTTATCTGCTGCCCAAAAGATAATATCTGTAGATTTGCTTAAAGTTTTTAGGGCCAGTCTCTCTTCTTTAGAGAGATTATCTTTATACTGAGGAAATTAAAACAAGGGAATCTTAGATAAATATTCTACATCCTGACAAACCAATCTATTGAATATTTTAATGTTTTCTGTTTGAGTTTGTAGGGGATAGAAGATTGACTTCCGTTTTAATGCACAATTTTTTTATAGGGAAATCCTACTCATCCTCATATGTGGATATCCCTGACAGATTCAGATTTTCTATACTTTCTTGGGAGATTTCTACTTTATCCAAATCTTTCAAAAGCTTTAAAATTTCAGTGTCCTTATTTCCTAGTTCAATCTCTTCAATTATATTACCAGATGCACTATTCTTAGTGAAATAACGCTTTAGAGTAATATTTCTGATAAACCTTTGTATATCGATATAAAGATCAAAGTAGTTCGGGGAATTTGTGGGAGTAGAGTTTAAACCTTTAGCTAGTAATTTCAATTCATGAGTGGAGAAAGATCTATCAGATAAATTGAATATCATTTTAATTCCCTGTTCTAATTCCATCTCTCTCTGTTTCTTTTTTCTTGATTTTTCTACCCCTCGGCTTCCTCTAAGTCTGCCTCGTCTAGAGGCTTTTTGGGGTTTCTTTGATTCAGAGGTTTGTATTGTTGCGTTCTGTCCTGTATCCCCCACCCTGTTGCCTCCAAGGGGGAACCCCTAAAAAATTATTCTCCTTAGTAACATTAGTGTGTGTTGTTACTGATTTGGGTGTGAGCTGGCGATTAGAGTTAACCCATTTAGGTTTTGCCCCCTGTTGTTGCCAGCGAGGAGACTGTGGATGTTGATTTAATTTAGAAAACCTATTTTCAAGCGGGAGATCCTAATTGGGTGCTGTTTCATATTCCCATTTATTATTTATATTACTATTAGATCTATTTGGTTCATAGTGATTGTTCTTTTTGTTGTGATTTTTATTTTCATAGTGGAAATTTTTATTATTGTGACCATTCTTGTATGTAGGAAAAGGAGATTTAAGATGAACAGTATCCTGTACCTGATCAGTATGTATGTATGTATTGTGTACTTGTAAAGCGCGGCTAATCACCCGTAAGGGGCTCAAGGCGCTGCTCATTTTATCTACCTCGGAAAGATAAAGGCTGAGTGGACCTCGCCGGGGATCGAACCTGCAACCCTCGGGTTGCTACAGAGTTCAGCCACAGTGAATTAGCATGCTGAACTATCTGTCCAACACTATTGGCAAGTATTGTATACTTGTTCAGTTATAGGGGTCTGATCCTTAATGGGTACGTTTTTATGAACTATCTTTTTCTTATAAGAGAAAACTTGGTCTGTTTTAAAATCTTCAAAATCTCATTGTAGTTTTTTAATCTTAGTCATTTCTAAATCCTTAGCAAAACTATACACCCTTTTTTGAATATTTACATTCAAATCTTTCCACTGTTAAATATGTTCAAAGGGTTGAATTTTAATGACTGTATTATCAATTTCAGTTTTAAGAGATTCTAATCTATGCTCTAATCTATGCTCCCTATATTTAATCAATAACTTTATAAGTGCTTTAGAGCAGTTATGGAGTATTTGTTCCCATTCAGATTGATATTCAACCTCATCTAAATTAAAAGCAGGGAACTTAAAAATTCTTAAACCCCTGGGTATTACATCATGTATTATATAATTGTCCAAGAGAACTAAATCTTGCCACTCTTTGGCATCTTTCATTAGGAGTTTTTCTAAGTCCCTGAATGATTGCATAGGGTCCTCAGAATTAGTTCCTATTTGATTCCCTTCTAATAGATTTAATGAACGTTGTCTGTTTGTTCTTGAGTTATTGATACCAAATGTCATAGTGTTGGTAGTTGTTTCTTCCATACTGATAAAACAACCTGCTGCTACTAATAAGGAAAAAAGATAAATACACAAAGCAAAACAGGTGATGTA
Source organism: Bombina variegata variegata (assembly GCA_905336975.1). NCBI lineage: Eukaryota > Metazoa > Chordata > Amphibia > Anura > Bombinatoridae > Bombina > Bombina variegata. The sequence goes on along the minus strand of CAJPDP010142440.1, from coordinate 3,005 downwards.
TAAAGTACAAAGTACACCAAGTAGCGCTGTATAAGGATGCTAAATATCGAAAACTAAAATAAATAGTTCCTATGCAAAAAATATCACAATGAACTAGAGCCAAGCTACTTGCACTGGGGACAAGTTTCTCACGTATAAGTTACACTGAGTGATATGCTGTTTTTAACTAAATATCTTGTGAGTTACTTTTATTAGTGTGCGTGTCATCATTAAAACTTAAAAAAAAAAAAAAAATCATTAAAACTTTTACTCTACATTTGAGTTTGCGCTCTTCTCTTCTTTGTGCTTTTTAGATGTTCTGTTGGGGTTCCAGGAATACCCCCTTTAAGAGGAGCTGACGGACTCTGGTTGTTCGGGGCAGTGAGTATAGGACCCTATTGGATATTGAATATTTTTCATTTTTTGGACTGCCTTCTCATACTTTTATACATTTATATGTGTTTTGACCTTTATTAATTTTTTTTATTTTTTTTGTGAAATGATGTTCAGCATTTATTTTTCATTGTGATATTTTTTGCATTGGAACTATTTATTTTAGTTTTCGATATTTAGCATCCTTATACAGCGCTATTTTGTGTACTTTGTACTTTATACATCACCTGTTTTGCTTTGTGTAATTTATTGTAGGCTAGGGTTTTTTTTGTTTGGGGGCCTTTTGTGATTGGAGGTCATATGCAGCCCGGATCATGATGTCATCAGTGGGCTGAGCTTGGCAGCCGTTTTCTAAGTGGCTAGAAACAATTTTCATTTTAAAATAACTTTCTTACTGTTACTGCTGCATGATATTGAAAGGGTGCAGGAGGCTATTTGCAGCTTAATCTAAGGTAAGACTTTACGATGACTAAGGTGTAGACTGTCCCTTTAATGGGACATAAAAGTGTAAAAACAGAATGCTCTAATGTGTTTTTTACACAATGTGAAAACCTCTGCAAAGGAGTTAAATGCTTAATTAAAGTTAGCTCCAGAGCAGCAGTACACTTCTGGGATCTAGGTGAATACATCTGGTGAGCCAATGACAAAAGGCATATGTGTATAGCCACAAATCACCAGCTACAGTAGCTCCCAGTAGTGCATTGCGGCTCCTGAACCTACCTTAGTAAGCTTTTCAACAAAGGATATCAAAAGGAAACAGAAGTTTATTAAAAAGTCTCTTAAAATTTCATGCTCTGTCAGAACCATGAAAGTTTAATATTTCATGCCCCTTTAAACAAGAACGTCTAATAGATTGTAATGAACTGTAGCACCCAAACAAACAAAAGTGGAATAATATGTTTTTGCTATTGTTTTGTAAAGTAATCTTTCGATTCAGAGTTTCAGAAAACAAACATTGTTCTATGTCTTAAGGAAGGTAATAAGAGGGATCTGCTAAGTAAACTTTGATAGGTACATCACTGTGCTCAGTAGTATTGAACTGAGTAAATTAATCTACAGTGGTAATTGATGTCAGAGTAGGTTGCTTCAAATTGATGAGCAGGCCGAAAATCAGCAATAATTTTGTTTAGCAAACATAGAACAGTTTATAATATTTATATATGTTTTTTTAAAAGGTTCACACATTACCCACCATAGGGTCATACTACTTGGTGAAACTTAGTTGACTGCAATAAATATATATATATTTTTTCTCTCTTTATTCCTTAACCTTTTTCATTGCAGATGGGGTGTGTGTGTGGGGGGGGGGGAGGGGGCTGAACACATTCAAATGCAAAGTAGAAGTAATGTAAAAGTCACATTTTTAGATAAGATATACCTGAACCAGTGGATATGAATTTGACTGGTACGGTACTCAGTCATATAGTGCAGAGATACAGAGAGAATTCTAAGTCACACAGAAGAAAACAAAGGTGGATATACAGATAACTGGATTTTCATTGTTTCTGAAGTGAACAGTAACACATGCTGGTTTGAGAAGTAAATGCTGAGTGCTAATTTGCCTAAAAAAACTGTGAGTCAGTTGCCAAAACAGGGTATAATATAGCATACTGCACATATGGAGATTGGAGAAAAGACCCCCACTCCTCTACCTAGTTTCCAGCAATTACTAGAATAGGAATAGTTCATGCACCAGAGGATACCAAAAACGCTGTTACATTAATAAAAGCAGACTGTTTATGTGTGCTTCTGCTAACTAACATGAAGGGAAGATGGAAAAATGTAATTTTGTTTGATAGACTGTAACCACATGCTGAGATTATCCTCTCTGCTGAGATTATCTAAGAGGTCATGTCTGAGATCTGTGAGATCCCTCAAAAATTTTTATTAAGGCAAATTTTAGTTTAAGAAATATTTATCTCGCTATGCAGGATTCTGGACATGAAGAAGAGAGACCTACATCACAATATAATGCTAAAAAAAAAAAGATTTTGTGTGACTTCAGTTCTCTCCATGCCAGGAAGCTTTTAATCACTGTGCCCCAAATCATTAGGTTGAATAACACAAAGGCTTGATGGAAACAGTAGGCTAAATTCATTAAAGGCTATCTTTAGTCTCTCCACTCTCAGGGGCCGGATTAACAATGTGTGGGGGGGACATGATCCGCTATATGCTGTCGACATTTATCATTGCATAAGCATACTAGTGAAATGCTTGTGCAATGCCGCCCCCTGCACATTCGCGGCCGCTAGCAGGGGATGTCAATCATCCCGATCGCATCTGATCAGGATTATTGCTATCCGCAGCCTCAGAGGTGGCGGATAAGTTAAGGAACAGCGGTCATACGACCGCTGCTTCTTAACTTATGTTTAAATTGGCCCCTCAGCCTCTATGTCATCAATTCCTATGTTATTTTATAAAGCACAAATGATGTAATACAAATGTTAATGCCCTCTTTTAGACAAAACAACAAACAAAGGTAACTTTAAAGAGATGTGTAAGTCAAAAATAAATTTTCATGATTCAGTTAGAACATAGAATTATATAAAACCTTCCAATTTACTTAAAGGGATAGTCTAGTAAAAATTAAACTTTCATTATTCAGATAGGAACTTTCCAATTTACTTTTATCA
>CAJPDP010142421.1:0-14641 GCA_905336975.1 Bombina variegata variegata | reverse complement strand
CCCCCCCCCCCCCCCCCCGCTCCAGATATCTAGGTTATAGAGTACTTTGTTACTCCGGATGAATTGGTTCTACATAAACGATATAAAAGACAAAGTTGCCCTGGGACCCAAATAATTGTGTTTTTCTGGATACACAGAAATCTCACAGGAAGAGCTAATATAATGATCCTGTTTGGAACTTCGCTTTCACTATGGATGCCATAGATAAGTAGGAAGAGACCATGCGGCAACTGATCAGAAAACATTTTTTGGAACTAGAGAGGAAGCTCATGTTCATACTATTGACTAACTGTGATGGCCAATCCACTGCTAACCCAGTCTACAACCAGTTAGACATAGATCGCAAGAGATCATGGCCTCCTACAGGGACCTCCAGCATTTACGGAAAACCTCCACTACCAGCATGTCCCGCTCATAGTACCTACCTTTTTGAGCCGAATGGTGAGAGTGTGGAGTACAACTTGATGGAGGGGTCGAGTCCTTGGGCACAGAGAAGTTTATGTGAGGAGAAATTTAAGCTGAGGCAGAAGCCATTCAGAAATGTGACCATGATGACTTCAAGTCACTCTGAGAATCGGACCCTGGGAAGGCACCCACGGGGTGAGATCTGAAAGTTTGGAATATACCTCATCAACCAGCATGCAGCCCTTAGTGGTTCTGACACCAGGAAACACTAACTTCAAAGCTGTTCATAACAACTCTCGACAGCTGATGCACATACAGTCTAACCCATCAAAGTTGAGGATTATGAGTAGACCAAATGGTGCAGAGGGCATACATTACTCATGGACTGAATATAGCTTTAAATATGGCACACAAGACAACTTATCAGGTTCCTATTTAGACCCTGAGTTAAGTTCTCTACAGCTTCCAAACCTTGAAGACCGTTTAAAAGGAATTAGCTAGATACAAAACAACAAGACAGTCTATACTAATTCCAATTCAATTGCTGATAGATAGTTATCTGGACTATTTAATCTAAGTGCTTGGACCTGTTTCTTTATACTCTGCAGGAGTGTCCATATCCTTAAGCAGGTTTTGTTTTTTTATGCAGTTTATTTGCTTACTGTTTACGTTTTGAAAATATGTTCTCTGTACTTATCTGTATAGATTTCAGTTAAATAATTATTTAGTTTATAAGGCATTTCAGATTAGCTAGTTATTGTAAATGTTTACTGCTAATATTATTTTATAAACTTAAGGAGACATACATTATTATCATTTTACCTCTACCTCACTACATTATAATGATCCTATTTAATATGAGCACATCTGATCAAACAGTGTCTATTTTAGTCTGCTAAAGCGGGTAGTGCAAATTATAGAGATAATCCTAACTAAATTGCACATTTATATATGGTCTGTATATATGCTTCAGCTTCCCACAAGGCAATTAAGGACATGTTTTAGGCTTGGAGGGATTGTTGATGATCTCCTCTTAATTCTCTAGTTGGACAGATAATTTAGGTTTCCAGGTTCCCTTGTGTTCTAGAACAGGCGTTCAGATCCCTCCTCACTTTTATTTTAGCTATCTGTATTATAATCTGTAGCTTTAGGTCCCATACTGTACTCTGAAGGATAGAAAAACACCTTTAGATAATTAAAGTTCAGCCCGTAGTGTACTGTATTGCCCAGTTGATCTTCTATAATTTTAGGCAAACTCTAACTGGTTTCAGAACCCTTAGACTATTGCATCCATAGCTAATAATATATAGTTTGGGAATAAAATACTCTTAGTACTCTTAATGGGTCACAAGATGTGAAGCTACCTTGAAATAGACTGACACAATAATACAAAAACTCACATGTTTTCTAATGGTAACCCACCATAAAGTAGCTTTATCGGGCCAGAGATCTTTGCTGTACAACTGTAGTGTTTATCTTTATTTTCTAAATAAGATCTAAGTATTCATGCATGATTACCACGCAGCTGATGTGAAATAGATGTTTCAATCTGAACCATAACAGGGACCTCTTCTCTGCAAATATATATTGGGCCCAGACCACACAATTACTCTCTCAATAAGACACCTGTTAGGGTCCAAAAGTGACCCCCTTTGTTCATTCCCCAAAAGTTTCCCCATTCTAGTTTGACTTACATTCCTGGTGGTTCAAGAGAGGCCAATGTTTACAATAAGGGGTGTATAAACTGCATTTACTGTTAATATCCTTATAGGGGGTATCTACTTAATAGAAAAACAGGTTTGTTTTATGTTTTACTTAACCACATAGGCAGCTCTACAATACAGGAATATCCCATGGCCCATTGTGTCTATTATTATTATTATTTATTTATAAAGCGCCAACAGATTCCACAGCGCTGTTCATAGGTAACAAAGATAATTGGACAGTACAATATGAGACACCAGACAAAAAAAATAAAAAAATACAGGAGGAATTGGGAGCCCTGTTCCCGTGGGAACTTACAATCTAAATGGGTAAATATAAATATAACCAAAGTCCCTTATTTTTATGATGATAAACCCTAATTTAAAATGGCTCCATAGTCAGGTGATCACTGAGGTGACTGTGTTTAACTAAGCTGGAATTTAAATTGACAAGGTGTTTATGTGCACATGGCGAGCCCCTATGTTTCAATCAAAAGTGAAGGAGACCTCCCCTGGCTGATGAATGCAGCATAAATGCTTTTTTAAGTCCCTTTTAGTACTTGCATATTTCTCTAGAAAAACACAGTGAGCTTATTTTAGTAAAGTTATAGACCCACAAAAGTTCTGACTAAATAGTTCATAAAAAATAAAAACAACTTTACGAGTTATTGTTTATGAGCTTGTTTATTAGAATTTGAATAAAAATGTACTTTTTTGTAAAAAAAATAAATAAAAAAATAAATCTATATTCCAGATATATGTGGTTTTGATTGTGGTGTTAGATAAACACATTTATGCTCTAGCTTGTTTTTTTTTTATACTTAGTAATAGCGTTCTCAGATACAGTACATAATTGAAGCAAGGTTTCAATTATCCTTAATGTTTTAAACCTTTATAACAACTATTATCCTAATGCTTTGGGCTGCTCTTATCAATCCGAGAATGCAGCTTTGGAGCCCTTGAGGTGCAAGCTTGCTCAGGTGAGCTTGCAACAGCAGCTACTTTTTAACTTCTCTGCCACATCAAAGGTGTCACAGTTAAAACATCCTGGACCCATTCATAAAGGATTGAATTGTTTGGACATGAACAGGGGATGGGACTGCAAAAGCAATTGGCAGTGGAGGGCCCTCTAGTGGGCCTGTAGCAAAATTAAGTGATAACTGAGTTGAAGTCTGGAGTGTTCTAGGTCTTTTTTGTTATAGTGTTGCAAGTTTGGGGACAGGTGTCTTTTGCTTACCTTTATAGGTTTTTGTTGCAGTGGACCCAGCCTCTTTGTTCCTGTGTCCATACTTCAAGATAGCTTCTTCTGGTTGTTGGTTGGAGATATGGAGCATGCTAAGAGGAAGTCTGTTCCCCCAAAACATTACAGAGAGTTGGTGCATGAGGTTCCTGGGATGTGTGGACCTGCAAGAGGGAGTGGAGGATCAGAGCTGGAAGATGTGGTACCCCCTACCCCTCAATCTAGACCTCTTGCTAGACCCTTGCTTAGATCTAAGCCCCCAGTTAGGAGGGGACTGGGCCTCCAGGAGAGGGCAGCTGATCCGGTGGCCCAGTCTCACACCTCAAGCACAAATCGTTATGCCCCAGGTTTGCTAGGGGTCCCCTCCAGTTCCAAGGCCCAAGATAACGGTCTCAATCCTGTTACCTCCACCCCCAGACCAGCGGCACATTGCAGCAATCTTACTACTGAGGGGTCGGTGAGCACAAGTGCTGCCGTGGAGGCCTTGTGGCAGCAACTGCATGCCTTGCCACCAGCAGCCTTGGCGTCCATCCTCTCTCTGGCCCAGTCTCTAGTGGCAGCTATTGCCCCTGTGGGTACTGCTGCAGCCGGGGATGGTGTGGAGGTCAGCTGTATGGCTGGCAGGCTGTCGTGACCTTCCATTGCAGCTAGGCCTTAACCGGCAATTGGCTCTGCCCCTTCGCATGACGCAGTGCATGCAACCTTCCCTTCTGAGTTATCAAGGGGGGAGGAGCACAGTCGCGACCGGATGTGGTGGAGGCAACAAAGCAGGAGTTACTCATCTCCCAGGGGCACCCCAAGTAAGTTGGGGAGGCTCCGGGCAGAGGAGGGTGCTCCTGAAGGTAGGGGGGGAATCATCTTAGGCCACAAATCAACTGGAAAAGACTCTGGAAGGGAGGTTTTCTGTGGCTGCAATGGAGGGTGTGAGTGTGGGGCATGCAGGTCTGAATGAGAGTGCATACAGGGGAGTGTTTCAGGACTTAGAGAAGGCACATGGAATCTGACTGTATGATGGATCAGGGAGGTTTTGCAGAAGGCACCATGTGTGGTGTGAATGAAGACTTGATTAGGAGGGCTGTGGCTGCTGCTCTGGGAATGAGTATGTCTGCGGGACAAGGGGGGAATTTGTCAGGGGGCCCCTCAGGAGTCCCTTCCTTTGCCCAGAGTACTCCCAAAAATGTTTTGTCTTCGCAAGGTGTGCCAAAAAATCGCACTGATAAGAAGATGGCGTCCGCAAGCAGGCGGGGGGCTGCAGCATTGCCTGATAACAACCCTTCCCCATCTACATCAGCACTGCCAACACAGACAGCAGGATCTGCGCCACCATTGGCACCTAGCGGTGAGTACTTTCTTGGCACATCTACACATGTAGAGTTAGGTACATCTTCTAGTGAGTCAGGCTCTGAGAGCGATGGTGACCTAGGTTTAGTGGGGAAGGGCCAAAAAGAAATGTTTAAGATGATCAAAAAAATGGTTGCTGCGCAGGTGAAGGGTAAGGCAGCGCCTGCCACAGGGAGTGAGTTGGTTCCTTTTATACAGGATGGGAGTGGGGGTTACCCCAACAAAAGTGCGGTAGCAGTGAGGAAAATAGCATCTTATGGGGATACTTCCTCCTGTTTGGTTCAATTCATGTACGCACATTAAAAAAACAAAGTGGTGAAAAAGATTCAGGATGGGCGCTATGTAAACATTTTTGAACTTTCACCAGAAGCTTGTAGTGTGAAAGAGAGGGCAGCAGATGGCATGGGCCCAAAGAAAGAACAGTGGCCGGAGACCTATGATGAATGGCAGCAGTGCTTTAGGATGCTGGTGACGTGCTATTTGGATAAATGGCAGTCGCAGGGGCACAATCTGTTCAAATATGAAGATACCATAGATGATATACATTCTAGGTACAAGGAGGGCGCATGGCGTGAATACAACATGGCCTTCCACAGGAAAATAGTAGGCAACCCCTACACCATTTTGGGACCCAGGATTTACACTTGTGGTCGAAGTTAGGTTTGGAGGGTGCTACACCTACTTCTCCTGTGAAACGCACGGGCACAGCACATCCCACGCCATGTCCCAAGCTACGGGGCAGGGAATGCTGGAAGTTCCAGGATAAGCAATGTGACAGCGGGGCGAGTTGTTCTTTTCGTCACATATGCAGATTCTGCAGCAAGCCACATCCAGTGGCCGAATGCAGTAAACAGCGGCTATGCAGTAGCCGGCGGCTATAGTGCCATGGCTGGCACACTACCCTGATGTGGAAGTGGCTGGGCTTCTCAGATCAGGGTTGGAGGAGGGAATTAGAATTCCAATTAGCGGTCGGGTTGTGGGATCAATGGTTCATCATAACCTTAAATCAGCATATGAATTCCCTATAGTGGTCAGGGAGAAACTGGGCAAGGAAGTAGCAATGGGCAGGGTGGCAGGACCTTTTTGGGAATGGCTGTTTCCAGATTTGGTTATATCTCCTTTGGGGGTTGAGCCCAAGAAGGACTCTAGCAAGTTTCGGTTAATACACCACTTATCATACCCAAAGGTGGCATCAGTGAATGATGCCATTTACCCTGCATTAAGCTCAGTGCACTACCAGTCCTTTGATGACGCACTGGCGCTGGTCAGAAACAAGGGATTGGGAGCCTTAATGACAAAGCTGGATATAGAATTAGCTTTCAGGCTGCTTCCTCTGCATCCTTCAGTGTTTTGTCTGATGGGTAGGAAGTTTGAGGGGGCATTCTATGTTGACAGATGTCTACCCATGGGGTGCTCACTGTCCTGTGCTCTCTTTGAAAGTTTTAGCTCTTTTTTACACTGGGTGGTGCAGAAGGCGTCGGGGGCTGGGGCCGTGGCTCACTACTTGGAAGATTTCTTACTAGCGGGGAGGGCTAATTCAGATGAATGTAAGAGAATGATGTAGATCATGCAGGACATGATGGACAGATTTGGGGTACCATTGGCAGCCGACAAGATGCAAGGTCCTTGCACATGTCTCACTTTCTTAGGTATAGAAATTGACACACGGGCAGCTGTTTGTAGACTCCCACAAGACAAGGTCGACCGCCTACTACAGGTGGTTCTGTCAGTGGCAGGAGCGGATTGTGTGTTTCTTAAGGCACTGCAATACTTGCTGGGCCTCTTAAATTTTGATGGTATGGCCATCCCCATGGGGAGGGTCTTAACCGGAGATTAGAGGGGCAGCTTAAAAGGCCAAAAAGGATAAGAAAGCAGATCAAAGTGACACAAGAGATGGAGGATCTCAGTGTGTGGGAGGAATTTCTGAAGAAATTGAATGGGGTCTGCTTGTGGAGAGATGACCCAATTTCTAACCAAATGCTGCATTTATTTACTGACATAGCGGGAGGGTATGGCTATGGGGCATACCTGGATAGGGAATAGAGTGTGGCTCCATGGCTTCAGGACTGGATTGCCGCTGGTCTATCGAGGAATCTGATGTTATTGGAGCTTTTTCCGATTATCGTGTCGGTAGAATTATGGGGACACAAACTAGCCAATAAAACAGTTATTTTCATTGGATAATATGAGTGTGGTGTATGCCACAAATTGCTTAACTGCATCATCACCAAGGGTGGTCACATACTTGAGACACCTAGTGTTGCGCTGCCTTCAGATGAACATTTGCTTCACCGCAAGGCACGTGCCGGGAGTGCAAAATGTGATAGCAGACTCTCTGTCTAGGTTTAAGTGGGTTCAATTTAGACAGGTAGCTCCCAAGGCAGAACAGACTAGCCTAACATTCCCACACTTTCTTTGGCAGATGGCGGAGACTGGGAAAGTATTATCCCCCTAGTCCGGGCATCTCTGGCCCCCAAGACATGGAGAACTTATGAAAATCACTGAAAGGGATGGGAAGGTTTTCCAGTCAGTGAGGGTTCATGGATCATAAGGCCTCGCAGGTATATGTGCTTGAATGGTTGGCATGCTTGTGCAAGGAGGGAGTTACTAGATTTGCGGCGCAGAGTAGGCTAGCTGCAGTCGCATTCTTTAACAAGACATTTAGTATTGCCGATTTCTCGGGACATTCCTGGTTAGACAGGTCCTGAAAGGGTGGGGACGGCTGGGCCAACGTCAGAAGGATCATAAAGAACCCATCATGCCTCTACGTTTACGTGCCCTGGTGGGGCGGTTGCAAGTAGTATGCTCTTCAGCATTCGAAGTCTTGCTATTTCGCACGGCATTCTCATTTGCATTTGCTGGAGCTTTGAGGCTTGGGGAATTAGTAGCATCATCCCAAGCCATGGGTTCGGGTGCCATTAAAATGGAACACGTAATGCTGGCAGAAAGCGGTCTTATGTTACTGGTACCTAGATCAAAGACTGATCAAGATGGTAAGGGTGCTTGGCTTCCTTCAGCCAGGCACGAAATTCCAGAATGTTGTCCTGTTAGGAATTTTGAGGCATACAGTAAGGTGAGGCCGGCTTGCTCGCAACAGTTGCTCATTCATGAGGATGGAACCTCATTGTCTATGTTTCAGTTCCGCAAGGTTCTCTCTAAGACTGCAGCAGAGTTGGGCCTAGACCACAGAGTTGGGCCTAGACCAATCAAAGATCACTCCGCATTCATTCAGAATAGGGGTGGCAACGAGCGCGGCTGTAAATGGTTCTATAAGCACATAAATAAAGCGGCTGGGTCGGTGGAAGTCAGGGAGATACAAACTATATATTCGTCCATTGAAGGGCAAACAAAAATGAGGGACTGTATAAAAAAAAATATTATTAAGGGGAATGGTTTGTACATGCAAATAGGTAACTGAGTAGATATACATGGAGGGGAATTGGTTTTATATGTATCACATATGTATGCAAGGGGGAAACGGGTAGGTCTCATGAATTATGGGTGGTCACTTTGCTAGCGTATTTTGGCTCAGTTTGTTATTTCAGACAAGAATTCCCCTTCAGTACGCATATGGATAATAGGGCATTCCTTTATCCATGGGGCGGCCATCAGGCCTCTGCGTTTACCAGATGGGCAGCAGCTAGTATTTCCCACATCCAAAGCTAACATTCGTTGGCTAGGCTGCAGGGATTAAACTTGGGATGAGTTGCCAGCTCTTCTCCAGGACACACACAGGAGGTGGAGGCAACCTCACATTGTTGTTTTGCATCTGGGGAAAATGACCTAGGGTCTATCCCAGCATTAGACTTGATAAGGAAGATTATTTCAGACTTATGTTGGGTGTGAGCATGGCTCAAAAGTGTGAAAGTAGGATGGTCCAACGTGGTTGCACGATTATGTTGGAGATATATAGTGACACACAGGGCAGTGTACAATGTGAGTAAAAAGATCAATATAGAGGTGGCAACAGCGGTCACGGCATAAGGCAGCTTTGTCATAAGGCATGATTCCATAACGGCTGACAACAAGGCTCTATTGCCCTGATAGTGTACACCTGGCGAATGTTGGGTTAGACATTTTCCTTGCAGACATCAGGAAAGCACTGTTATCTGTTATATAAAATATAAAATAAATAAAAATCAGAAAAGGGTGTTGTAAGAATTGATTATTTATATAGAGCCTAGTCAGTTAGGTGGCGGCAAATGAAGGTAATTGTTTCCTCTTGTGGCGGTCAACCAGGGTCCTGAGAGTGGGCAGGGAGAGAGAAGAGTGATGCCCTAAGATGGGAAGGCAATGCCCACTAGGTACCGACCTAGGGGTTATTCCCCCCTACAAATCGTAGGCCGAAGAGCTCCAAAAATACCAACTCTCTATCTCTTCCATTGGGCGTGTGCAACCTGTGCCACGCTGCAGGTACTGGAAAAGGGCCCTGGCCATCTGGCAGTAGGGGTTAAGTTAGAGTTTAGATGCTGCCACCAGTTATAGAACTTGATAAATGTTCTAATGTTTATTAATTAAAGAGTTGCCTAATATTGGCATATTAGCCGTGATTAAAGAATTTATTGTAAATAAACACGACCGTGACCGGTCTTTCTCCCAAAGATGGTTTTGTGTGTTTATTGGTTAATTTATGTTTAGATACATAGGACGTAATAGGGGGTTTGTCTCTTATGGCAGTGGAGGGCCCTCTAGTGGGCCTGTAGCAAAATTAAGGTATAACTGACTTAAAGTCTGGAGTGGTCTAGGTGTTTTTTTTTTATATTGTTGCAAGTTTGGGGGCGGATGTCTTTTGCTTACCTTTATAGGTTCCTGTTGCAGTGGACCCGGTCTCTTTGTTCCTGCGTCCAGACTTCAAGATAGCTTTCCCCACATGCCCATCCCTGGAGGCAGAGGTGGCGGCAACACAGTGGTAATGGTGAGGGTTTAGGTACACCTGGCTTGGGTAGGTTTAAATGATCTAGCCCTATAAGACCAGGCTTTAGTATTCCACTCTGTAATGGCTTGTTGGACGACTCGTCAGTCAGGGTCACCTTACTGGGCTGGGGGATTATACCCTAGCTGGTGGTCAGCCAGGGCCCTGAGAGCAGGCAGTGAGAGAGAAGAGTGACACCCTAAGATGGCGAGGTGATGCCCACTAGGAACCGACCTAGGGGTTACTCCCCCCCCCCCTATGAATCAGAGGCTGAAGAGCTCCAAAAATCCCAACTCTCTCTGCCATTGGGCACCTGCAACCCGTGTCGCACTTCAGGTACCAGAGAAGGGCCCTGGCCATCTGGCAGTAGGGGTTAAGTTAGAGTTTAGATGCTGCCACCAGTTATAGAACTTGATACAAGTTCTAATGTTTATTAATTATAGAGTTGCCTAATATTAGCATATTAGCCGTGATTAAAGAGTTTATTGTTAATAAACTCGACCGTGACTGGTCTTCCCAAAGATGGTGTTGTGTGTTTATTCGTTAATTTATGCTTAGATACATAGGACGTAATATGAGGTCTTTATACAAAGATAACTGTTTGCTTCAACATCCAAAGTTTCTTATGTATCCTTTATAATTAAAAATCTATTACATCTAATCTATAAAAAAAATGTTAAAGCTGATGCTTTAAGGGAAGATCATCTACTAAAACAAAGTTGATCTCTTCTAGACAAATGAGACAACCTGCACTATTGCTGTATAACTAGAGGTTAGTTGCCAAATAGATTTTTGAATTAATTGAATATTTTTCTAATATAAGTACACTTTTAGGGTTAGAATTACAAACCCCCAATGGGGGCAGACATCTCTGCTACTGTCTGACTGGTAATTCCAGCTTGTGACCATCAACTTTACACACTTTGCCTCTTGTGCAACACCACATAACCAATCACTAATTAACTTGTGCTGTCCAGGGTATTAAGGGACACCACTTTACAGTTGGCGTAGTGTATTAAGAAGCAGTGGACTATTGCAGCTTCTTAAATGGAACCCTTTTTTCAAACACAATTATAATTCACAAATGTTTTTTGCCTCAGTAATGGATTTTAAGTAGCCCCTTAATTACCTATTTTGTTTAAAACTACAATCAATTGAAGAAAATATGATTTTGATGCTTAGATATTGAATATGTATTTTGATCAAGAAGAAGAATTTTGATAATTTTAACCACCAGTATTTAAACAAAATACTACTCTCTGTTACAAATATAAACAGCTATTGCATAAAATTCACATTTAAGCTATGATATACCATATTGAAAGAAGTTAATTAGCACACATCTTTAAATGGCTAAATGTCACAAGTTTCTCATCATTATACATTACTTTTCTTTGGCGGAAAGTATAGATAATTATAGCACTTATATCTGTGCTAGTTAGACAGATTTAAACCACTCAAAAAATCCTTCTGGCAACACTTTTCAATTTCAATTAATTTTATAGCTGTCATAGGTAAAACTGTACTGTAAAACTGAATAGTTGCAGATTATATCACAAAATTTTCCAAGTGCCATGACAGAGCTGTAACGTTAAAGTTGGGAACAAGTTTGTAGGAGGTGGAGGCAAAAGGGGGTAAACGCAGCTGAAAACCATTATAACTAATATTAACATTTCCCATTATCAACAATATTCTTAACAGCTCAGTAAAAAAAAAAAAAGCTGAGTAAAATAAATGTAAAAAATACAATTATTAAAAGAAAATGTTGATAGCCTTTCTCATTAATATTGAACTATATAATAAAATATAATTGATGGAGTCTGATTTTTCGAAAATATCTCAACTTTGCTGGTATGCAAACTTAATTAGTAGAGTAGACATTGATACTAACATTCAGAAATAATTGGAATGCATGGAACAGCTGAAATTAGTTTTCATTATACAAGCATGGTAAAATCACAAAAAATATATAAAACCGACTAAAATATAAATATCAATAGTTTCTGCCTTATTAGTATGGCCTTATTTAATGATATTATAATACCTAACTGAGAATTAAACTGGTGTAGGGAGACAGACAAGTAAAGAGTTAAACGTTGTAGCTGGTCTAAGATTGTAACTGAGCCTCAAGTTAGAAGGATTTTCTCCTTTAGGTGAAGACATTTGTCAATAGATATATAAGGAAGACAGAAGGTTTTTATTCTAAAGCAAAGGAAAAGTAATGATAAAAGAGAATAAAGTGTAATGATTTGTGTATAACTCCACATTTAGGGCTCACCCAAAATGAAATATTATTATTTCACATTTCAATGTTCTTCACATAGAAGAATATATTCTATTTCTTAAAAAATCTATATTTCTTTATATGCATACATATGTATTTATGTGTTTATAAATATATAAATGTCTATAAATACATAAATGCATATGTACACACATATAAACATACACACACACACACATATATATATATATATATATATATATATACATATACATATTTAGACATGTACTGTATATGTTCGTATCTCTATGTTAAAGTCCTATGCAGTCCTATTTTTTTCTAACACCCGATACCCTTATAACTTATGCAATATTTTTATTATTATTATTAGACAGTGTTATTATGAGTGTAACTGTACTGTTAAATTGACTTTAGATGTGTTTCGGGCCACTTTTTTGTCTTGTGTAACAGTTAACCAGAGCTCTGGAGGTGCACTATCCTAAAGTGCATTAAATTTAATTGCACTCAAGTGTTACTCGTTTACTTTCCACTTGTAATACGAGCACTGGTTCTGACACGTGCAAAGAGCCGCTATAAGCCCCTTTTCGCTAGTGTGCAACAGTTGGTGCACCACTCGTAATCTAGCCGTAAGTGTTAAATAATACTAAAAGCTCAAAACCATATGATGATAAGTTGGACTTTATAATTTAATTGTACATAATTAGAAAAATACAAAGATCAACAAAGTTTAAACGATTGTTCCTATTCTATAGTATTTCATATGACTTTCACATAATTGTTTTATGTCAAATAAAGTGATTAACAAAGATGAAGCCTATTACCTTATACATGTTGCTGTATTTGAACATAATTATGTACTAGGCGTGGGTTAAATACAAATACTCTGTGGGCTTAGATAAACAGCTCTTCAATTGCTGAAATAAATTTATTAAACACAGTTAATTACAAACAGTTCTTTCAATATTGAGTTATTTAAAAAAAATATCTTTTGTTTTAACTATCACAATAAATGTTTTTCCATGCTATTATACACACAATGGATGCATCCTATGTCTATTATTCATAATAGTTTCTTTTCAACTGAAATTAGCATGCATATATAAAAAGAGAGAAGCTCTCAACTTGGGAACAAATAATAGCATTATATCTTGTTCTATGGCTAGTTACCATCCTAGGAGCAGCCTCTTTTTGCTCAAAATGTGCATTTCCCAGAGAAGAACTATACAGTGCAGTCCAATCCCGAAATACCAGGCAATCCCACTCTAAACAAGATCAACTGCAATACCCCAGATGTACATTTCGGCCTAGTGTGGGCCTCGTCAGTGAGGTGAAGCCATATCCCTCTAGGCACATAAAGCAATGGGTCTATAGTTTCCTGCATCACCCTTAGGGAAAGCTCCCCTCAGGGTTATAATTTACATATATAACAAGAGACACTCAACCTGGGAACAAACAATAGCATAATAAAAAATAGCTTGTTCTGTGAAATTAGCATGCATTTAACATATCATAAATTGTCAATGCAGAAAGTGTTATCTAACAAATCACACATTTTTACATCATATTTCTTAATAATTTACTGTACATTCAACTACAACAAACTGGCTAAATCCCTTAACTTTCACTTAAAGGCATATTTATGAAGGTGAGAATTGTGAGTTCTCACAAAAAGGTCTCCAGAGTTAAATCTTGATATATACCAACATTTAAACTCATGTTTTTCATTCTGTTGAAGCTAGCTTTTAACGTTTAAAGTATTCCTTACATCTTTACTATTCAACAATACACACAATTTATATTAACCTTTTATTATTCCTCTTTTATTCCTCTCCTTCCGTCATCAGTTCCCCCTAAGCATATCATTTCACCAGCGCAGCTCTCCTGTAAATTACCTTCACGCAATGTGATCTATAACAATTGGCAACTCAAGGGCAGGGCCCTCTATCCATTTATTGTTTTTTTTAAATGTTATCCTTGTATATTGACCCTATGTTTATTGGGCTGCAAAATAAGTTGGCTCTCTAGAAATAAATAAATAAATAAATAATAATAATAATAAGTGCATACATGTGTAACCTGGTCCTTAAAAGCCTGATTGCTAGTAAGCAGAACCCCCATTGCCTTTTTTTGGAAGACAGTGAAGCCTTAAAAGCATAAAAACTTAAACATATTTTTGTTTTGTTTTCTCTTATTAAAAGAACATCTCTTTTACAAAAAAATAAAATAAAAAATAAAATAATAATATATTTTAAAATTCTCTCTTTTACATGCACCCCCCCCCCCCCCAAAGATCATCAGATAGTCGTATTTTGTTAGATATTTGTTCCAAATACATTGGGCTAGACTAAGAGTGTAGCACTATATTAACGTGCGCCTATAAAGGGGCAAATATTCCTTTACAGGTGCATGTTAAATAACCAACCATTACAAGTGGCTGGTTAATGTTCCCGTGAACTCACAATTTCACTTTGCGCTAAGCGCAATTAACCTATTGTGCCCAAATAAAGAGGGCAGTACTGTACAAATTAAAAAAAACATGAGCATCTTTATTTTTATTAAATAAAAAGTCACAAAGCAGTTATAAGTAGTGATGTCGCGAACCTAAAAATTTGCGTTCGCGAACGGCGGACACGAACTTCCGCAACTGTTCGCAAACGGGCGAACCGGGCAAACCGCCATAGACTTCAATAGGCAGGCGAATTTTAAAACCCACAGGGACTCTTTCTGGCCACAATAGTGATGGAAAAGTTGTTTCAAGGGGACTAACACCAGGACTGTGGCATGCCGGAGGGGGA
>CAJPDP010142399.1:0-10157 GCA_905336975.1 Bombina variegata variegata | reverse complement strand
TATCTTTCACTATTACACACAATCCTTTTTTATATAACAACTACAAATTTCATAGTGATGGTTTAGAACAGAAAGATATATCTTATAGCCTTTTTGGTGTATGTAAATAGATTGTCTCTATCCTTTACATCCAAGGCCAGAACCTTGTCAAGACTAATATGTTACTCCTCTTATGTAGGGTTTTAAGAAATTAATTCAGGCACCTAGGTTTTTGTCAATAATTTTTTTTTTTTAAAAAACAAATGAATTACATAGCATTATTATTTTTGAAGTATTACAGGTGACTGCTATCTTCTATCTGAAGTTTAAATCTATAAGAATATACAATCATTAAGAAAAGTCCACCTAAAAAGAGGAAATTGGAAAACCTAGACACACTATTGGGGCTTTATAGTATTACAATTGACTGCTATTGTGAATGGAGATTTATATAAATAATCCACCTTAAAAGAGGAAGGAGGGAAACCTAGACACACTACGGGGGTTACTAGGAAAAAGAGAATTTCCACCTTTATTGACAATTAAGGAAGGACCAATAGAAAACATGCAAGTCATTTAAAAAGAAGCAACCACTAGTCACCAGCATCTTGATAAAGCTCTGAATAGAGCGAAACGCGTCGAGCTGGGTGACTCATATACACACTGTTGGACATCTCTAACTACAAGAAAAGATTTACATACATAACCCGGGTTGTGCACTCTCATATTGGCATTGCCACACTATTTCCATACTACCACCTTTACATCTATCCCAGAACTGCGTGCAAAACACTAAGTGCAGTTCCATCTCTATCACATACAGCAAAATAACCAACAGAGACAAAGGTAACGGTGTCTTGGGAAAGTATCCTCCCATCGGGGAGTGTGACGTCAGACGCCGAACAGAGGCGGCAGAGCTGGAAGGACTACGGTTAGGATTAACAAGCCGATCTGACAAGCACAGCGGTCAAAACCAAAAGGAACTGTGAGTACAACTAAAGAAAATTAGTAAACCCCCAAAATAATGTGTACTAGTATCTCTGTTTTACTTTGGACACCAACACGCTGCTATAATTAACAGACTCTGACTGCGTGCAAGGCATTAGGAGCAGTCTCTTTCCGATAAGCCTGTATAGCACAAAGATACGGACTGTTTCACTACAAACTACTTACATTTTGTTGAAAGAAACTGCAAGATAAATAAGAGATATATTTTGTGAATTAGAGATCAACGATCTAATTTTTAGACAAAACCTTAGTACATATATATGCAATAATTGAAAGGTTTATAGCTGGCTCTTTTCTTTTCACCGCAAATAACGTTTACCTTTGAAATAATTACGTAATATATAGTGGTTAGATACACCTATCTTAGAGTCTCAAGGTACATTACATATTGGTTTTAACAATTCGGGAGACGTCCCACAAGTTTCTTTTAGAAGAATGAGTAATGTGTGAACATTTTTAATGAACATATTCCTTAAGGGTTAATTTTAAATTATTTTTAAATTGTTTCTAAGATTAATAAATTGGAATTTATTATTTAAGAAATTGGTTTATGTATCCTTACTTCATATTCGGTTAAGTATAGGCTGCTTTTGGTACAGACATCTAATTTCTTCATTTTGACATATACACGTGAAAACATATGGGGAAATACATATTTTTGAAGTATATTCAGCACTAATACACACTTTAAGTTTTAGAGGTAATACTTTATTAAGTTTTGCTATTGAAGATTAAATTTTTAAAAAAATTTTGCAAGAGTTTATTCACACTAAGTACACATATATTATTTAGAGGTTACACTTGATCAAGTTTTGCAATTCAGGATTAAATATAACACAAGTTTTTGTAATAGTTTATTCACACTGAGTACACATTTTTTAGATTGTATCCAATATTAGGAACATTTAACATCACATCTCCACTTGGCATATATATTGATACAATACTTCCACTTTATCTTTTTAAATATATATTTGTAAGTATATTTACAAATATCACGAAATATCACTATACAGGGAAATTGAAAATTCACATTTATATAGCCGAGTATGATCCCTTAAGCTGGTAACAACGCCCCTATATATCCCCTAACCTAAAGAGTCACATGACACCGGGGAGGGAAAATTAGGCCCAATTTGGACATTTCCACTTAGGGGTGTACTCACTTTTGTTGCCAACGGTTTAGACATTAATTGCTGTGTGTTGAGTTATTTTGAGGGGACAGCAAATGTATATGTCTGTGTGTATATTTATATATACAGTGTATATATATATATATATATATATATATATATATATATATATATATGTTGGTATGTTTGTTTTTATATAATAAGCATCTATAAATAAGCAAGTCTACAAAAAAGGAATGTACTCACTATGTGAATAGAGTTTCAGCATCTTTATTTCTTCATGAATATATCAGGACTTTAATAAAAAGTTAAAAGCAGCTGATGAAAAATATACCAACACGTTTCTGCAGACAACTGGCTTTTTCAGAGCCTAAAATAATGCAATAAAAATGCTATAATCTCCTTACAAATGCGTTGCAGATATATATTATTTGTCACTCCTCCTACCACCTCCTTACCTTAATGAAAGGTTTCCTCAATTTTTTGTGTAAATTCATAAAACATTCATTGTCCAAAGCCAATAAAATGTTCACATAAATAGTTAACAATCTAGTAAATATCGACAATAATTTAACCAATTACATATTTAATAGACGTTTAAAGCAGCCAATTACATCAGCCTCATGCATATAAGTCGTCTCTCAGGTACGATTTAAAATCAGGTCACGTGACTTTCCACCAATAGCTTTCTTTGACATACTTTGTTTTCCAATGACGAAATAAAAAATCTTATTTGTTTAAGTCATGAACAAGTTTTCAATCAAGTAGTTATCTGTGTCACAGTTCCCACCAAAAATCTGCTCAATTATGTAAGCTAAAACATGAAATTTTGTCATATAATAAAAGTGGTACACTGTTCAAAAACAATTTGTACCTTAGCAAACAGAGATTGATAATAGGCATGAGAATATTTTGCTGTTACAAGTGCAAGGCCACACTTAACCTATATGGGGCCCTGTGCAAGACAAGTTTGTGGAGCCTCTAAGCCCTACACTTGTAGGGCCCATCCCTGTCCCAACATGCAGTGTGTGACTGCCTAAGTGTTGAAATGATATCTTTGTACCACAGTTCGCATTGATACACATGATATATTGTAATGTGCAACTCATGTAACTTCAGGCATTAATAGTAGGAACACTCACTAACAAAAAGCTGATGTATGTATGCGTTTTATATGGATTTAGAGGGCGCTGAGATAATTGACAGCAGGGAGCAGTTCGGCTATAGAGAAATGTTGTCAAAACAGGAATTGAACAGGGTTTTTACTAATTTATTCAGCATTTCATATTAACTGCTAAATATATGGTAAACAAACTTTGGATATATTTAGTATGAAGATGAAAAATATATACAGCGAGATTTTCATTTTTTATGATTTCTGCTTCAGGTAAATTATCAAGACCTTGAAACAGCAACAGTTCATCTGCTCATTAACAGTACAGATGTGTCTTCCCCTGCCATGAATATGTCTAATCTCATTATTTCGGATAACATAACTGGCATTGCCATTAAAGATGTCAGTGGCACAAGTACTGCATCTGTAAAGGGAATACAGACATTTAGGAAAGAATCTCTTAAAGGTAAAAAAAAAAAAGAAAAGAAAATGTGAGTTGATTTGCTTCAATTTATGTCTAATATTTTTGTCAGAATTGTTTTAGCCAATGGTTTTAAAGGAATATAAAATGTTTTTTTAACTATGTGTTTAATCCTTTCAACAACTGTTGCTTAGAAAGTATGTTCATGCCTGTAATTATGTATTGTAGCTGCTGTATAGTGCCATGAAATCTGTTGGCACATTATAAATATATTATTATAATTATTATATTCATGATTAATGTCGGTATATAAAGGTAGCTGATCACAAAAGTTTTATATTAAGTTCCTAGACAGCGGCAGCAGTAACTCCTCTAAGAACTGCAGAATTGTCATCAGCACATAGGAAGAGAGCAGAGCTAAGAATATCACGGATAACAGAGGGACTGGCATCGTTTCATTAGCATGTAATAATGTAGAAGTATTGCCAAACACAACCTTACTGGGCTTTGATCATGGAACCAGAAACATTTTTTCTCTTTGTGTTTATTTTTTTAATTTTTTTTGCTACATCTGCTTGTCTTAATGAAGTGACAGCAAAAGAAAAATTGTATTTAAAAATGTGATTTGCATATATTATCTTACTAGTCTGATTTCTTTAAGAATTGGAGGCAAGTTATTTTAGTCTCTTACTAATGACGATACAAAAAAGCCCTCTTTTCCCCCCAAGTACACATTTATTTCAAATACAACAAAATAGTTTTCAAGGGCTCATCTTCAGCCATCTAATCTATATATATTATTATGTAGACTTAAAATAAGGTGCATTGCTGTTCAGAGATGACTTTAATAATGTGTTTAACGCCTTTCTGTGAGGTTAAATACATAGTTCTGTGAAAGCAATAGTACGACAATTACATTTTCTTACACATTAAATCAGTGCTCGATTTTCCCAGGTGCCCCATAAATTGAGATTAGCACCTAGATTTTTGGTGTTTAAGAACCCGCACACATTTTATTTTCTCTGCTCACCCCCCAGTTTAATCAGCAGAACTGATTGTTGTGCTAGAAGTTGAAGAGTGTGTGGTTGGATAGGCAGGGCCGAACTGAAAATAAAAAGCAGCCCTGGAAAATTTGGAGACCAGCCCTATTTCCGTTGAGTCAGTAGAATGTGCACACCCCATTTTTCTCAAAGGGGATTTTTGGCATACTTCTTCCCTCAATATTTTTTTCAGAATTATATTAGCCTGTAGTTTTGTATAAAAATGACAGATTGTTGCTATATAGGCACCCCTTTAAATTGTAGCATTCCAGTCGCAGCTGCTGCAGCCCACCGGGAAATCTTCTGGTAGGCCAATACGGCCTTGTGGATAGATACTAAATGACGTATTCTCGTATGCCTCTGCTCACAGCTAGGTTAAATATGCTCTGACAGCTACACTAGCTCTTGCAGACATGCAGCAAGCAAGTACAGTTGGAGAAATCACACATTGTCCTCAGTGGCTCAGCTCACAGCACAGTTAAATGAGCTTGCGCATTGCTGACAGCTGCGTTAGCAATTGCAGTACCAGCAGACAACATTATCACAACACTACACTGGGGCTTGAAGCTTTTTAATGTAACTTACTAATAAATATTTATTACATTGTAACAACTCCTGTATCAGCATATTTATTTTACTTTGTTACAGCAGCCCTACAGGCGCTGAAACCTTTGTAAATATCACATATTTTGTTACATGCAACAGGCAAACGATAAAATTCTCCTGCTTTTAAATACAGTGTAGCTACATGGAGACACTGTTTTATGTGCAGTCAAATACATGAGAGGAGAGGCAGGGTCCTCCTGTGCAAACGACTACAGCTGGTGACAGAGTTTTTTAATTCATACTTACATGTAATAGAAATAATTGCCACAACTTGCGTTGGTCACATTTTCATGTGTTTAGATCTAAGGTGGGACATTGAAGTTTTAATGTCCATAAAGATATAGGTGCCACCATATTGTATCCTAAAAAGACAAAAAACTTTACCATGTCTCTGTATATATACTTGCTAAAAAATACACGGCTCCTAGACACTTGGTCTGACTCATTATATTATTATTTCATGTCATTTTAACAGTTATTTTATTGAAACATTTAAATGGCAGAACAAATGTCAAATGTGCTCTGTTATTAAAATGTCACAATTCTAACATTGGTCCATCTCTAGTAATCTGGATTGTGCCCTTTTCCCTCATCAAGATCAATGAAACAGTTCCCGGCTTGTTAATGTGCACAACACTACTGTACACACGAAACGCGTCAGCAGTTGAGACTCATGAATGCTTTTAGCCTTATTTTTTTGTATTAAATAAAGTACATGTTTTAGAGAAAAGACTCCACCTACTGTTTTTTGGTATTACGCTACACATATCAAGGAAATCACTGTTGTGCAATATTATTATCATCTGCATAATGACATCACGTGCTTCCAGTGGTCCTTCCTTAAGGGATAGGAAAGTTAAAATTAAACTTGCATGACTCAGATAGAGCATGTCATTTTAAGACACTTTTAAATTCACTTCTATTTTAAAATGTGATAACATATCCTACACTAGTAAAAGCTGCTGCTAATTGGTACCTGCACAAATGTGTCTTTTGTGATTGGCTGACTAGATGTGTTCATCTTGCTGTCAGTAGTGCAATGCTGTTCCTTCAGCAAAGGATAACAAAAGAACAAAGCGAATTTGATAATGGAAGTAAATTGGAAAGTTGTCTAAAATTGTATGTTCTATCCAAATCATGAAAGAAAATTTTGGGGTTTATTGTCCTTTGAGCTCCTCACTTGAGAAACAAGAGATAAATATTGTTATACTTTATTGAAGGCAACTGGGTAAAATAAATGTAATTTTTTTTATTATTATTATAAAAAAAACACACGTCATCTAAATAAGATTTTTTTTATTTTATTTTTTGCTCATGTAATACAAATCCTGTGAAGAAAGTTCACCATTAATCCAATAGAATGGAGTTTTCACTTATTTAAAATCTTCTTTGTTTCTTTCTTTACAGCCGGAGAATATTTACTTATTACATATACTGCATCACTAAACGCAGAATTTGCCAAGTATGGATCAGAATTCTACTTACCTGCCCAGCTAACATTTCAGAATTCTTCTGAGGTAAAATTCACCGTATAATTTATTTTTGTTTGTTTGTGATTGCAATAAGACAAAGTTATTAATGCTGTGGAAGCTTGAAAGGGATACATTTTCTTTAATGATGCATACAGAGCAGGCCATTTTAGCAACTTTCTAATTTACTGCTATCATTTTTTTCTGTTTTCTTGGCATCTTTATTAATATTATTATTATTAGTTATTTGTAGCGCGCCAACAGATTCAGCAGCACTTTATTTGGAAAAGCAGGAATGTAAGTTTTGGAGCCAGCCCATTTTTTTTTTGTTTCAGCACCTGGGTAGCGCTTGCTGATTGTTGGGTAAATGTAGCCACCAATCAGCAAGCAATACCCAGGTACTGAACCACAAATGGACTGGCTCCTAAGCTTATGTAACTGCTTTTTAAATAGAGATACAAAGAGAAAGAAGAAAAATGTATAATAGCAGTAAATTAGAAAGTTTAATAAAATGGCCTGCTGTATCTGAGCCATTAAAGAAAATATTTGTGTTTCATATCCCTTTAAGTTATTACAATAAACAACACATCTCAGGTAGTGAAATACTGGTGCTAAAGAGTCAACCAATACAAATGTTTAAAGGTACATAATGTAACAATAAAATGTTCTAATTTTAATGTATTTCTAAATAAATACATGCATTTAACCACATCTAAAGTGATATTAAACAGTGCTTCTTTAGTAAAAACACATATGTTAAATCAAAGTAAACCTAAAAAAAGAAAAGATTTTGTAAAAAAAAACAGCTAAAAATTAAATAAGACAATACATATTACAATGCTTTCTAATAATAATAATTAGCCACTGCTTGGTGCTTTTTTTACAATAATAAAACAGACTCTTTCATATCCCTTAAACAAGGCGCAATTCTTTGTCAATGCAGAATAGGGCATGACTGGGGAGTGGCATAGGCACGTAGCCACCAATCACAGGCATTGTCCTAGTCAGGATCACAAGATGGGGAAATTAAATTGCCAATGCACTCCAATAAGATAATATTTAATTTGTATTAAAGCATCTGCAGGAACACCCTTTTAAATGGACTTGTCTCTAACCCCCACCCCACACTGGGTGATTGATTCTACTGCAACCTCTTGCTTATGTAACTTTACATAAATGTTAGTGCTGCAGTACTGAGATTTTCAGTATAGGTAGTGTTTAAAATGGGCAAAATCAGCTATTTCAAATGACTAAATAAAGATAAAACAATCTAATACACTCCAGCAGTTAAATAGATCATGGTGAACACATTAAAGGGACAGTCTACTCCAGAATTTTTATTGTTTAAAAAGATAGATATTCCCTTTATTACCAATGCCCCAGTTTTACGTTACCAAGACTGTTATATTAATATACTTTTGACCTCTGTAATTACCTTGTTTCTATGCCTCTGCAGACTGGGCAGAGTTGACCATCACTTTAAGTGCCAGGTATATTTTTATTTACATATTACCAATTCTTTGATTAATCAGTCATCTAAAAATATTATCTTAGCATGACCGACCTGTTAGCCCTGTTGTTGCTGTTGGCATCTTCTATCCATATATTTATTTTGATATTTTACATAATAAATCATATACCTGTGTGTGTGTGTATGTATGTATTTATGTATGTATGTGTGTGTATATATATATATATATACACTGTGTTTTTTTTATTCCATCAAAATTTCAGCAAGAAATATAATTTTTATTTACTTTTTCCACAGGGCTCCTCTAAACTTTTGGTGGCTCCATTTACTATAACTGCGAATGGAAATTTAAAGGTAAAAAAAAAGCTCCCATTGATTGTTGTCTGGATGCAGAAGTGTCCAGCTCTGGATTAAGCTTGGTGGCTTAAAGGGACATTCCAGACAAAATTGGAATCCACATGGATACATTTCAGTTTTGAATAGAAGCATTTTTTAATAGACATGTTTTCGTAAAAATGCTTCTAATAAAAGCTATAACCGGTTCAAACGTGTATTTAAGTATGCACCGTGCACCAGCATTTTATACACAGCACTTGGTCAGAGATGCTAAAGTGCTTGTACCATCTGGTAATGACTCAATTTAATTGCTGAAATGATACACGCTCCACTGGTACTCTGAGCAGCTGCAGTATTTAAAATGCTGGTGCACTGAGAATATCTAGCTATGCTGCACGTGCAGAGAAAAATGTTAACACTAAAACAGTGTTAACTTTTGCTAGAACCGTTTTTGCCAATACATACTGTATATATTGCAAATATCTTTCTGTTGAAAGTTGAAATTCATCTATATGCATTTAAATTTTGACCAAAATGTCCCTTTACGTTTTTTTATATATTAAACCGGCTTTAGACAGAGAAGTTCTTCCAGTTTTGAAGAAAACAAAAAACTAAAATGTAAGTGACTGTACACCCTCATTTAGAGGAGTGCAGAAAGACAGTTACATTTTTTTTTAACAATTCTCTTGGTGAAAAATGTCCAATCTTTACAGGGATAAAAACAAATGTTACATTAAAAATCTGGTATCCTAAAATGTATTTGCTTTAATGTTTTATGTATAATTGTGTAAGAAGGTCCCTAGTCACCTGTGGCGGCTGGTGAATCTTGAAGATGGCAAAGAGATAGACGTCACCCCTTGAAATAAATCCTTGCCCCTCATATGGCTCTGCCCATTTAACCAGTGATCCAATAGTAAAAATATTTAAACAAATAGATTCTATAAATGTCTAATAGTGTTTATTTAAAATATATTTCAGTAAGCTATTCTGTTCCAGAAATACTTGCAATAAATATAACGGGAACTGTATTATTATTATTATTATTATTATTTTAACAGTCCTTCATTACAATTTACTACAGCTGAGGCACATCATTGTCTCCATAAACAGAGTCCACACAGATTTCCAGGTTCATGAAGAACTTACAAGATCTAAAACTCCTATTCACGAAACTGAACCACATAATGTACCTACACACATTACTGGAAATGGCAAATTAAAACAATTTTCTGTAACAGTTAGTCATTTATAGTTACTATTAAGGTGACATTTTACAGAGACTAAGCACCTTCTTATTGGGCTACTGGCAATAGTTGTTACCATAGCAGCTTTTAATAACATCTTTAATGGAAGAAACAATTTTTATTAATATCACCCGCAAACAGATATAAAGAAGGACAACTAAGCAACAGAAGTTATAAGTGACACAGGAGCACAGTGTGTATATTACACAGACACCAGGTGATACAGGAGCTCAGTGTGACACAATGTAATACAAAAGCTCAGTGTATGTAATACAGAACTATGTAATACGTGTGTACAGACATATATATATATATCTGTACTATAATTGCGTTTGT
>CAJPDP010142345.1:0-14822 GCA_905336975.1 Bombina variegata variegata | reverse complement strand
CCTTGTCGTATGTAGTTTTTTTGTGGGGTGTCGAGTAATTTTAGGCTGTGGTGCCTTTTGAAGGTGCCGCCTTTTTTGCCCCAGCCTTTACAAATTTATATGTCTCCTGGTGGGAACTAACTTACATTTATAGTACTCTAAATCCATGGCTGGAAGATATTCTTCTATTTGTGAGGTATATAGATGACCTTTTGGTCATCATGAAGAAACCCTTTAATAATGAATTGTTTACTAATTTTTTGAAGTTTCTTGATAATAACTTTATGAACTTAAGATACACAGGAATATTTAATTCTTCTGAGGTTAGCTATCTGGGCTTATCCCTCCAGATAGTTAATAATAGTATTATCTCTAGAACATACCGTAAGCCTACGTCAGGCAATACGATACTGCATGCGACCTCTCAGCACCCCAGTCACCTTAACAAAGCGATCCCAAGGGGCCAGTTCATAAGATTAAAAAGAAATACTTAATCTCAAGAAATTTATGACGAACAGTCTATAGAACTAAAGAAGAGACTTGTCGCCAGGTGGTACAATGAATATAAATTAGAAAGGTGTCGTAATGAAATCAAAGAGTATAGTAGTACACATCCTACTACGAAAGACACTAGAAACACAGATGACCCCTTTAAAAAATCCATAGTATTTACCACTGAATACTCTACCCAGTATTCTGAAATAGTGAAAATCCTCAAGCAACATCTTCATGTGCTTAAGGGAGATGACGTTCTAGCACCATTAATCAAAACATGTAAATTCGGATCTAAAAAACCCAAAACATTAGCCAAAAGTCTTTCCCCAAGTGCCATTACAAGGCCAAAAATATCTGGAAATACTTGGCTCAAGAAACAGGGAAATTTTAAATGTATGAGTAGGAATTGTCATATGTGTGCCCGCATTGGCTCTGGCAATAGATTCACTAGTAGTAGCACAAAACAGAGTTATAACATCAACTGTTATGCTAATTGTGGAAGCACTTTTGTGGTTTACTTACTTACGTCTCCAAAAGGAGAATAACTGGATTTTTAAACTTAACACAGTTATGCCCAATGGAATGAATGAAGCAACAATTATTGGGTATATCTGTAAAGCTGTTCATTTGTTGCTTTTATATGAACTATTAATGCAGTGCTAATATGTTTGTTGTGTCTTTTTAGTGGTAAACTTCTATAGGTAATGAAATACCATATTTTAGTCCAAGCTAATTTTGATATATATTTAATTATACTATGAGGAGATAATCTCTATGTCCTCAAGTGTAAAACTGGGTAATTTTTTATTTCACTGGCATAAACATCGGTATAATGAATGTTCGATTTTTTTATAAAAACATGACATAGGACCCTATACTTTATCTTAATCCGATGAAATAGACTAGGGAGGTTTTGCACTGAGAGCATAATATGAAATAGCCTAGGATACACAAAACACCATAGTATAAGGATATCAAGAGTTTATCTATAGGAGATATATATTTTAGAGATCATATATACACAGCATACGTTCCGCTTTTACTGTAGGACACAATCCCTCTTACCGGCACAATAGAGCTTATAACCTTTATACATTGCAAATTATGTTATTGGTGGGTTTTTAAGTTAAACATACATACCATTATAATTTTTGATAGGTCCCTATGGGGGTAGATTGAAGATGATAGGTTCTAATACTTGTAAGGTCCGGTACTAAACAGAAGAGGAAGGTTTGATTCTAATGACAATATATATCAGCTCCTTAAATAGGAACGTCCATAGTCTGGTCTCAATTGGTTACATCGCTTTAACACACATAGTTTCCACTATTATTGTGTGCTTCCCAAATACATAAGAACGATAACGGGTACTATCAACATTAGAGCTCTGTAAATGAGGAACGTTAACTCATTCACGGAATATGTTTATATTTAAAATGAAGACTCACCAATGTTATGATTCACTGGCTATCATTCTTGCCTATAACATATTGCACAGTAACTGACAAATTCGTGGTACCATAAATAAGTGTGCGATGCATGAGAATAACATGAACACACAAGTTACACTTTAAGTGTTGGATACATAACCATGGCGTCAGTGAAAGAACAGGCTGCTATTTTACTTCCACTGCGATACTTAATATTTGGAAGATATGGAATTGGCAATGATCAATCTATACCATTAGGATATAAACAATACTGCCCCTCTGTTTGTGACGCTAAAAGCCCGATATCCAATCATTGGACGGCTAAAGCACATGCCTCTCCTACGTCACGTCAACGGCTAGGATTCGCCAAGCAAGGGGCGGTTTGACCGCAGAGCACTCTGGACCATTATCAAACACACTAAGTGTATTTAAACGGGTGGCACCTGGGCTTCGGTTTGCTTATTTTATCACATTGACAAAGGCTCCAAAGATGGCCGAAATGCGTTTGTGTTGCCTGTGCAATCACTTGCACTTTTAATTCTTTATGTTAGTCACCCCTGTCACCTGACGCTGACGGCTGCAGATATCGGCCAGGAAACGGGGGTGATGTAACATATCAGTGTTAATTCCCTTGGCTTAAAGTGGTACGATATTTTTAATTTACCTAATAAAGTATCTCACTTTTAATATTTACCTATATGTAGGAAAGAGTGCTTTAATCAAACCCCTTCTATGGTCTTTATAATTTCATTGTTATTTATTGGCGGGTAGCACCGGAGTGAGTTTTTTAACCAGTCCATTATTTCCTATAGTTACCAGAGGCTATTGCCAGTAATCTATTTTGCAATTGTATAACTTAGTGGGAAGCATTGCAGCTTCCCTGTTTTCTTTATTACTAGAGCACAGTTTCATTTATTATGACTACCTTTGATCTGGGTGCAGAAATGCAAATGTGGTCAGATGATATCAAAAATGTAACCTCTGATTTAAGAAATAAAAATACTATGGAAGTTAATAACACAGGGGAATGGTTAAAACCGTTAAAAGATCTTAAGAGAATCAGGAAAAAACAAATAAAAGGACAGTGGAACATAGGCATGTATGACTTTTATCATAAAAATAAATGTAATACCGAGAGGCCTACGCCTGAAAATGTTCCCATCATTTTGTGATCTGAAACCTGAACTTAAGACTAAATGGGAGGGAGCGCTTACTGAATGCTCCTTAAAACTGATAGGATACCTAGTAAAACATGAGACTGACAAACTTAAGGAAGTGACTAAAGACATAACTATAATTAGTGAGGAATTGAAACAATTTGGGATTAGGGATGATTTCCAAAAATCGTACAACAAAACCAAAAGCGAGGTAGAAAAATTTGCCAAGTTTATCTCAGATAAAAACATAGAAAGATTGACAGGGATTTGACAGACAGTCATAGCCTAAATAATCACCCAGATTCTGATGTTTCTGATAAGGAATATGACACTACTGATGCTGAACTTTCAGATGGTGAAAAAACACCTAAGCCTATACTCAGTAAAAAAACTAAACCTCACATCAATCTAAGTAGTGCCCCTTTAAGAGGAGGATTAGGAGGGGAAGAAGGACCCCTGCACGACGCGACAAGTACGGTTCAGCCAGAAAAATCCATTCAACAGTCACAAGAACCAATCCCACAAAAAGAATTAAATGACCCTAATATAGGGATAACTAATTTTAATATTATCAACTTATCTGATAAAATACTGACACCAGTAAACATTTCTGCACTTCAGGGAGGTCTATCCTTTGTACCAACCAGCCAAATAGACAAATTCGAAGCAATTAAAGACACACATTTATTTGTAAGAAAAGTCTTACTTAAAAAGTACTTCTCTAATACTGAGGACCCCTACACTCTATCTCAAGCTGATCTTTCAGCATTGAGTGATTTAATCACCATTTTAGGGGACTCTGATGCCAGTGTGAAAGAATCCACCAGTAACAGTTGGTGAACAATCCTTAAATTCTAATCACATTTTATCCCCCCAAATAATATATCACCCTAGTCTGTAACATTCCTCAATCTAGTCTGTAACAATATACTGACATCGGCAATGGAATCGGCAATGATCAATCTATACCATTAAGATATAAACAATACTGCCCCTCTATTTGTGATGCTATAAGCCGATATCCAATCAATGGACGGCTAAAGCACACGCCTCTCCTACATCACGTTAACAGCTAGGATTCGCCAAGCAAGGGGCGGTTTGACCGCAGGGCACTCTGATTGGACCATTATCGAACACACTAAGTGAATTTAAATGGGTTGCACCCGGGCTTCGGTTTGCTTATTTAATCACATTGACAAAGGCCGCAAAAACGGCCGAAACGCATATGTGTTGCCTGTGCAATCACTTGCACTTTTAATTCTTTATGTTAGTCACCCCTGTCACCTGACGCCGACGGATGCAGATATCGGCCAACAAACGGGGGTGATGTAACATATCAGTGTTAATCCCCTTGGCTTTAAGTGGTACGATTTGAGAAGTTTAATCTCTCCTAATTTTTAATTTACCTAATAAAGTATCTAACTTTTAATATTTACCTATATGTAGGAAAGAGTGCTTTAATCAAACCCCTTCTATGATCTTTATAATTTAATTGTTACTTACTTACGTGTAATCTTTGCCAATGCCAATATGTGGGTCAAACCTCAAGGGAGGTTAGAAAGAGATTTGGGGAACACTCCAGGGACGTCAAGAATTATGTGAAAGAATCTGCGGTTGCCAATCACTTTAATGGTGAACACTTTACAAATGTAGCAGATTTCACTATACAGGTTATCTACTTAGCAGTAGTGCCCTCAAGAGGAGGTAATAGATATAAAATTTTGGAAAGAAACTAAATATTTTGGATGTTGAAATTAAAAACATGTAGCCCATTGGGCATGAATAGGGAGTGTGACATTAATTTTTTTTATTGATGTGTAACCTTTCTTTTAGAAATAGCTAAGTCTAGTTCTCATTTCATATCTCCTAATCCATTAGGGCCTCTAAATAGTAAGTGTTTAAATTTAGATTAAAATTTAGTATTACATTTGATAATCCTGTAAGAGAGTTTAAGTTATAACATACCCTACACATGGTATACTACATTTATTTCTATATATATTTAATTTTTAATTTATGTATGCATTCATTATATTAATTTATATCTAACTTTAGACAATTTTTTAGTTTCATAATCTACAGGTCTCGTCCTCTTAAAACTGTTTTCATCCAGCTGTATATATATATATATAGTCAGTAGCTCCTCCCCTTTGCATTTGGATATATATAGTTACATTAATCTAGATATGTAAGTTACTATCATTATTATAAGTTTTTTTAATTGGGAAGTGTGTCTAAAAACGAGTATTAAGTAATAATATAGGTCAGCTTGTACATATTATTGTGCTTCTATATCATATACAGATAGCGCTTAGCTGGTCTGTTGTTTTTATTCACAGTGGTCAAGCAATGGTTAATGTTTTTTGTATAAGGGTATAAATAGCACAACACCTATTGTATGTATCATGTCTATGAGTAAGCGCCTGTAGGGGGCATGAAAAGCATCAGACACCTGTCTCTGTCCCACCTCCATGTCTGTAAGTTTTTTCATGTCCTATGTATTTTTGACTTTTTTGTAACTTTATTTTTTATTATTAAATTCATGGACTTTTACTAACACCTCGGTGTAGTGCCTACTACCTATTCCTTTGATACACTTTATTGCGGAGTGGTTCATCCGCTACAACAGTTACGGCACTCCAGGAGATAGCGTCTTATTTGGGCGTCTTTAACAGATTTCTGGACTGATTTAGTGCTGGAGTTTCTGGGCCCGCACACTGTCGGCCTCCTTTTTTGTACCCACCCTTTGTTTGCATCCAGTGTCCTCTAGCTTGGGTATTGTTTTCCCAAAAGTATTGAATGCAGCTGTGGACTTCCCGTTTAAGAAGAAAAACATAAATTATGCTTAACTGATAATTTTCTTTTCTGACGGGAAGAGTCCCGTCCGCGCTTTATCTATGGGGCGGCAGTACATTTTTGTTCTTCTGGCACCTTTTTTCACCCTGATATTTCTCCTACTGTTCCTTGTTCCCATGGCTGAATGACTGGGGGATGAGGGAAGTGGGGGAGGTGTCTTTACCTCCTCCTGGTGGCCAGGTTCTGAATTCCTAAAAGTAATGAATGCAGCTGTGGACTCTTCCCGTCAGATGAAAAGAAAATTATCAGGTAAGCATAATTTATGTTATTTCTGGACACGGTGAGTCCATGGCCCCACCCTTTATATAGACAGTTATTTTTTTTACTTGAACCTCAGGCACCTCTGCACCTTTTGTTGCTCTCTTTTTCTCCATTTCCCTTCGGTCGAATGACTGGGGGTTGTGGGTAAGGGAGTGATACTTAACAGTATTACTGTGGTGCTCTTTGCCTTCTCATGCTGGCCAGGAGTGATATTCCCAACAGTAATTGATGATTCCGTGGACTCACCGTGTCCAGAAAGAAATACATTTATCAGGTAAGCATACATTTTGTTATCTTAAGCATTAGCCATATCAATAGATAGAAATAAAAATGACATATCAGGTACAGATTGAAATCAAAGCGCTGTTCTTGGTCTCAATTCTAATGGTACACTGAATTGAGGCTTCAAAAGGTGCCTGAAGTGCTCCACCCCTGGGGTGGCAGGAGAAAAGCAGAAAAAATAAAGGGTGAGAGTGATGGGTAGGGATGGTGTGGGAAGGGAGGGAGATAAAAAGAAAAGGGGGAGAGGACTGTAAGGGAAAGTGAACAGGAGTGGTATAAGGAGAGGTGTGGGTAATGTGCCATGGAGGGGGGTACCCAAAACAAAGTTAGAGATATTTCTCCTCCCATGTTAAAAGCATAATTTCCCCGGGGGGTTCAGTGATATTCAAGATTTCGTTTTTTTGAAGGGTTAAGAAGGAAGTCCGAAAACCGCTCCATAGTCTGTGAACTACATCATGGATGCCTGAAGCGATGGTATAGTGTCTGATATTGTCAAGAGAATGTCATCCCGTACATTTTGAGCTTGTGTTCAGTATTACCTACGGTGATGCCCCTTATTCTAGGGTTAGCTCGGATCTTACTCACTAGAACTTCTACAGTTAGCGCAAATAGAAGCAGTAAAAGGGGACATCCCTGCCTGGTCTAGTTAGCGCAAATAGAAGCAGTGAAAGGGGACATCCCTGTCTGGTCCCGTTATTAATTTTAAACATCTTGGAGAGCATGCCATTAACTTGCATCCTCGCGTTAGGCACAGCGTATAGAGAGAACACCCTGATGGTAAAGTCAGGGCCAAAGCCTAGTTTGGACAGGGTATGGCGCATGAATGACCAGTTAACCCGATCAAACGCTTTCTCTGCGTCTGAGACCAACGCCAAAGGATAGAATTGTTATAGGCGTTGGTCATTAGCTGTATAACTTTCAGGGTTTTGTCCCTGGCTTCACGTGTAGGGATGAACCCCACCTGATCTGTGGAGACCAGTTGGGGAAGAAATTTGTTCAACCGATTGGCCAGGATCTTAGCTAACAATTTTACATCTGAATTAAGTAAGGATATGGATCGATAATTTTCTGGTTTGCGGGTTTATCCGGCTTAGGTATAACCGTTATATGGGCCTCAAGCATGGTGCTTGGTAGGTGCGGGGTATCGGATTTCTGATTAAAAATATCAGTTGGGGTGCGAAAATTTCAGAAAAGGATTTGTAGTACTTGGCACCAATGCCATCTGGGCCTGGACTTTTCCGATGGTAGATCCTTGATTGCAGCTAAAATGTCCTCAATAGTGATAGGAGTCTCTAGGTAGTCGATAATTTGGGCATGGAAACACCAGCTAGGTATTCCAGAATAGTTGAATCTGTGTGAGATTGGGAAATAGGATCTCCTGTCGTCCCATGAATATTATAAAGGGACTCATAGTAGGGACTCATAGTAGGCCCCAAATATGTTGGAGACTGATATGCCATCTGCTTTGATGGTCCCATTTTGATCAATCATTTTGTGCACATAAGATTTCACTTTCCTACGCGAGATTGCACAAATTGTTGTCTGAGGATCAAGGCTTTTTTCTGATATTCATCTTGTAAAAAATGCATAAGGCTTGTTCTCGCCTTGGTTAGGGCAGCCCTCAGAGTTTCATCATTTGGGTGTCTCTTATAGGCACACTCAGCATTTGCTACCTGATCAAGTAAAGCTCTATAGTGATCTTTATTTTGCCGACTGATTTTAGCCTTATGTTTTATCAGTACCCCCTAAGGACACTCTTGTGTGTTTCCCAAACGGTGGTGCAGTGCCTAATCCTATTATCATTGAGGGAGACGTATTCTCTAAGTGTTTTTTGCAGTTCTACTTTCAGTAGTGGGTTATTTGGGAATGTATCATCTACATTCCATTTATAAGGTGTGACTGGGGTGTTGGGCCAAATTATCGTGCAGCTAACAGGCGCATGGTCTGACCAAGTGATAGTTTGAATGTTACTGTTTGTGGTGATAGAGAGACCTATTATTGGGTCAGTGAAAAGGTAGTAAATCCTCAAATATTTTTTGTGGGCGTGCGAATAAAAGGTGAAATCCTTAGTAGTGGGGTGGAAGGTACACCATATATCATGTAAAGCCAAGCCTTTTAGGGAATTCATCATACACTTAAGTATTCTGTGGGGAGTGCTGGAGATGCCATTTAATGTGTCAAAATCAGGGGTTAAAGATATGTTGAAGTCTCCCCCCCTTAACAGAACGCCCGTCTGTACTTCTAAGATCTTATGAGTAACGTTTTGGAGGAAGGAGAGTGAGCCTGGTTGGGGAAATATACATTAACCAATGTTACTGGTCTTCCAAAGAGGGTGCCAACCAGGATCAGAAACCTACCATTATTATTATTATTATTATTATTATTATTATCAGGTATTTGTAGAGCGTACCATTAGGGTCTCTTTGTGCTTGAATAAGCTAAAATGGCATTTTGGAGTTGAAAAGGCTTTTTTTGAGGGCCATGATGCAAAATAAGCAACTGGGTAGTGATGATTAAACTATTTAGGTTCATGGGCTCTGGAGAAGTGTGTCTCCAGTAAAAAAATGTCTCCCCCATTTTATTTAAATCCATTATGGCTATGGAGCGATTTCCAGGGTTATTAAAGCCCTTAACGTTGATGGTAACTAGTTCCACCCTTAGGTGTTTTATGTGACTTGGTGCTGAGGCCATTTTAGAGGGAAGAGAAGAAAAAAAAAAGGGGGGGGTTGGTTGGGGGGTAAGGAAGGGAAGAAAGAGTCAGAGGGAGGAGATGTTAGTAAGATGAGACGTCTGGAGTTGATGGGATAATTAGCAAGAGAGGGGAGGGTGGTGTAAGATATTTAGGATGTTTTAGCGATGAGGTAAAATAAGGGTTAGGAAAGGGTTAATGAGTAGTGGACCCGTGTAGGGTCGGTACTATTGCAATAGATATAAGAGATTCTTGAGTAGTGGGTGAATTAAAAGGAGGTAGTAATAACAAGTTATACGATTTCTGTTAGTCACAGTTAATCAAAACAGTGTTACTATATGAAACAAATATACAAACAACAAAATCTGGGGTAGTTATCCCTGTGATCTCACATATTGTTATATAAACTTTTAAGTATACATTTGTTGTTTTGTACAACCTTGGGTAATAAGCATGTCAAACAACTCACCAGGTTATATCCCTGGGCCTCATTACAACATTGTGGCCTGTTCACTAATTGCTGATCAGGGTTTGTTTTACTTAATTGTACACCAAATATAGATGACACTAGTTTACATCTAAACAGAGGAGTTAAGGGTCTCCTGCTGCAAACATTTGTCGGGAGAGGGCTCCCACTAATATCTGACCTCATTGCCCTCCATGGTATGTATGTGCTGGGTACATCCGTGGTGTGTATATAGACAGTGTCTGATCACCTAAACATTTGTATTAGTCTCCAATGTAACCTTACAAAAGAGGCAGCTTAACAGAGGAATAACATGAAATAAAAACAAACATCCTATAACAATAAACAAAAACTTAGCTGTACAGGCTTCCATATCTTGCGGTACATATTGAGTTTATGCAGATGCTGAAAGCCTCCTCAGGTTCTGAGGGATCTATCTCAGTAAAGTGCGGTATGTCCACATCAATATTGCTTGTGTTGGTCTTCAGCCAAGTTGGTTCTAATTTGGGATAGGGGCCTCTCTGGACGGTTCTGCCATTGAGTTTGCTGCAGTAGGTGGCGGCCTAATATTTTTGCCCAGTGCTTGGTTGAAAGTAGGCAGGTCGGCCATGGATCTGAAGACAGCAGAGGTATTGTCTTTAGTGGCTATTATGCTCATGGGGAATCCCCATCTGTATTGTATCTTCTGCTATTTGAGGACTACGGTGACAAATCTTAAGTCCCTTATCTTTTGAAGAGTAGCCAGGCAGAGGTCCAAGAAAACTTGTATGTCCTCCCTGCTATATTCTAGTGGGTGCTTAGCTCTTGCATGTTTGAGAATGTCTTCTTTATCCTTGAAGGACAAGAATTTGACAATGATGACCCTTGGTGGTGCTCTGTTGGGAGGTTTGCGGCGCAAGGCCAGGTGAGCCCGTTCTATTTGAACTTCAGCTACTGATGGCATATTCTTGAGAAATTTTATGAAATCTTGTATGTATGCACGCAGTGCTGGAGGACCAACTGATTCAGGGATTCCCCCCAGGCTTAGATTATTCCTCCTGCTCCTATTCTCTAAGTCCTCCATGCGTTCCATAAGGTTTTGTACTACTACTTCTTGAGATTGTAAATAGCTAGATTGGTGTTGCAGGTCAGAGCATAAGCTTTCTTGTTTTTCCTCAATTTGGGTGACCCTCTGGTCCACAGCTACTATACGTTTTTTAAGTTCACCAAACATGGTTTTAACATCAAGCATATCTTCCATGATGTCTTCTTTGAAGGCCAGATGTTTAAGATCCTCTTTGGTGATATAATTGTGGTGGATTGGTTCTGCACCATGAATCTGTGCTGTGACTGTCTGCTTGCGATTGTCTTGCATATCTCTAGTGTTGCAGGGAAGAGTGTCCGTTGTTATTAGGTAGTTATCCATATTGGAGGATTGTACACCCCTCACTGGCCTTGGGGTTCTTTTGAAGAATAGTGTGAGGGAGTATTACTTTTACAAGTATAGCAGTGTGCCTCTGTGTTAATAGTAGGTGATTGATGTAGATTTAAATGTAGTGCATTCTCTAGAATTCCAAGAGAGTAATCTGTGTGAGTATGTCCCACTTAGATATACAGCAGTTAGAGTATACCTCTAGAAAGCTGTCTGTCTTTCGGTTCAGTGGACTGCATAATATTTAACTATGCCACTATTGATATATTCATTATTCTGGTGCTTGCTTGCGCAGATAAAAAATAATTTCCTATACTTTTGTCTCAGTGTATAACCTTTACAGGCCTTTCCACGCAGTAGATAATGAAGTGACGATATTTTTCTTACAGGGCCTATGAGGGATGTCATTGCAATCTGACCGTGTGAACCCAAGCCGTTTGGTGTACCTGATGTGGGCTCAGCAGGAACTCTCAGTGGTGTAGTAGTGGTATCTGTCTATTAGGCCGTGAGTCGCAAGTCCCAGCCTATGCTCCAGTGCGGGGTGTTTCTGTTGCGAGTGCCGCAGATCGTGGCCTGGTGCTGAGGTGGATCCCTCTGCTGGATCAGTCGCAGCGGGTACTTTATATTGCTCCAAGCTCTTTAGGCAGCAAAAGTGGGTTAAGCGGTGTCCTCAGGTCCCGAGTTTCCGGGAGTTATAGCTTCACAGCAGTCGTACAGTTTAGGGCTCCACCTTCAATATATTACCCGGGTCGGGCCTGCAACAGAGTGTGCGGTCGCCTCTTCTCTGGGCTTGTCTAGCCCAATTTGCGTACTGGCCTGTTAGTGGAAGACATTCGTTTAATCAGTGCCTCCCTGGCAAATTGGCCCCAATAAAATTCTGGCATTTAGTTGCAGGTGGATGCACAAAACTTAATGTGATAAAACTGGGGACTACAGAGCTCAATCAATGTGCAGCCATCTACCAGCGTGGCTAGGCTCTGCCCCCTTTATTTGTATTTGTTTAATTCTGTAAATAGCTAGTTGAAACTGTCATCATCTAAAGACTCTCTGTTTAAACTGAGTGATAGCAAAAACTAGTAAAATTTCCCTGGTACTTGGAGAAACATTTGAACAAAACACTCTGGTCGTGGTCATGCAATCATGAATGAGATTTTCAGCTTGAAACAAGTTCTCTAAAAGTCTTCTGCAGCTGCACTTGAGGTTTAAGAGTCTATATAAAACAAAAACTTAAAAGGGTCAGTCTAATGCAAACATGAAGTCCTGCAATTTATTAGAGCATATCATTTTTGCATTACTGGCTGAATAACTGTTTTACATACACAAAAAGGGTTAAGTACATAGGTAAAGTTATGATAGGGCTCTTGAGTAGGACACCACAAGTCAGAGGTCAGCCAATCAGGAGCGGTAGTTACACAACCCAGTGAATCAACTACTGTGTCCTGCTCTGAATCTGCAAAGCTTGTAGATCCTGAATTGGACTTTACCTATGTGTTTAACACCTTTTGTGAGTGTTACACTGTTATCTAGGATCTGTTAGAGCATGTCGTGTTTGCATTAGAATACCCCCTTAACATCTTCACCAAGATAAAGTATTTATAATGTTAAGTACTATAATCATGCTATTTTATTTGCAGAATTTTACTTACATATTGTACACTTGATTTGCACACAGTTTACAAAGCAGGAAAGAAAGCGGGAAACTTTTCTGACACAAATTGCACAGCAAAAGCAGATATCAAATAGTCAATTTTTAATTAAAGGGGTATCAAACCCCAAATTTTATTTTGTGATTCAAACAGCTTACAATTAAAAAAAAAAGTTTCCTATTTACTTCTATTATTAAAGGGACACTGAACCCAAATGTTTTCTTTCATGATTTAGATAGAGCATGCCATTTTAAGCAACTTTCTAATTTACTCCTATTATCAAAATTTCTTCGTTCTCATGTTATCTTTATTTGAAAAAGCAGGAATGTAAGCATACGAGCCAGCCCATCTTTGGTTCAGCACCTGGGTAGCGCTTGCTGAATAAAATTGGGTTCAGTATCCCTCTAAATTTGCTTGGTAGTATTCTTTTAAAGGTCTAGAAGATATAAGGAAATTGCAGATTTATGGATATTTATAACATGGCAAAAATGTATAACCATTTTATAATTTATTGGCTGTGTGAACTTTTAGATCTAAGAAATATAAATGCATCATCACAAGGAAGATTTGAGAAAAAAATAATAATTTATGGAAAAAGGAATTTTACTGTATTGTAAAGGTAAAATATGGTAACCTCTGTTAGTTGAAAAATTTAGTTGTGTAGACAATGGTTTGAGAGCACAGGTCTCATGCCAAGATCAAAAACCTGGAATTCAGTCAGTACCCGCCCAACAGTATACAGAGAAATCCACAGACATGAATTCAGTAGAAATTAAACAGCACAGCAAGGGGTACATTGTAATTCTGAAGTCAGCCCAAGGTAAAATCAGACTAGGAGAGCAGAAATCGGGAACACCAGGATGATCTTATGAGAATAATCAAGCCTTACAAACAAGTTCCTGTATCAAATTTTCTCTCCATAGCTGCGTCATTCATGTTGTGCATTTATGCTTTTTTTAAAGTCTCAACTGGAACAGCCGCCATCTTCAACTCACATTGAATCTTGTGTCTTCTTCATGTGTCTTCATGTGTCTGGATTGTAAGAAAAACAGATGGGCAGATGTCTGATGGCCAGGTCAAGACTGACAACCAACTTTCTTCTTACCCTGGTCCTGCTCCTTAAAATAGTAAAGATAAGAGGGTGATTTGGGGCCCATAACCCTTCCATTGAATTATATATTTGTCATGAAGACCTCATGATTTAGCTGCTAAAGGGTTAATATTGTTTAGCCTGTGTGCTGAAAACATTTGTTTTTTTCAGAAGAAATGTGTTCCTGTGTTTTCCCTTAGATAAGCCAGAGCCCTTATAAATAGTTTGTAAGATCCACAAGAGAGAACTTTATGGCCTATGGTCAGGTTATTGCCCCAATCTTTTCAGCACATAGAATAATGAAACACAGTGCCTCTATCCAGGCACTAACCTGAGGTCATTGACAGGACAGACAGCCTTCCAAATAAATATACTTTTATAAGTCATAATGCCTCAGAACCATAAAGAATGCAGAATATATGGTGTTTGTATCAAAATACTTCTCATTAAATCACAAAGGAATTGCCTATATATGTATATGAAATAGATATACATAACAGAAGTTATAAGGTGTTATATAATTTCAGCCAAGGATTAAAGGGACAGTCAAGTCCAAAATAAACTTACATGAGTCAAATATAGGATGTAATTTTAAACAACTTTCCAATTTACTTTTATCACCAATTTTGCTTTGTTCTCTTGGTATTCTTAGTTAAAAGTTAAACCTAGGTAGGCTTATATGCTAATTTCATGCACCAAGATTACAAGTTTTGCGGTATGGTGCGGTAAGGCTATACTGCTAAAAAATTGACCATTGCGCGTGGAATGGTAGGTCTCCCGTATTACAAGTTGCGGCAGTATAGCTATACCGCAAGCATTTTAGCCTATACCGCTGTGATCCATACCGCAATCTGAAACCAGTAGTTATGGACAAAAATGTTTCACAAAACTCATAACTAAAATGTTACAAAGTACACTAACAAACATAAACTACCTATTAACCCCTAAACCGAGGCCCTCCCGCATCGCAAACACTAAAATAAAATTATTAACCCCTAATCTGACGCTCTGGAAATCGCTGCCACTATAATAAACATATTAACCCCTAAATCGCTGTACT
>CAJPDP010142309.1:0-11797 GCA_905336975.1 Bombina variegata variegata | reverse complement strand
AGATACAAGGTAATCACAGATGTAAAAAGTATATTACTATAACAGTCTTGGTTATGCAAAACTAATGAATGGGTAATAAAGGGATTATCTATCTTTTTAAACAATAAAAATTCTGGAGTAGACTGTCCTTTTAAGTGGAGACTACACCATTGTTGAAAGTTTTTGTTTTACTCATTGAATATAAAATAACTAACTCAATTAAATAAATTTGGCCTAGCTTTGCACTAACTTTTACAAACTTTTAACTCGTAAAAATGAATACGAGCCATAAAGGGACAGTCTACACCAGAATTTTTATTGTTTAAAAAGATAGGTAATCCCTTTATTACTCATTCCCCAGTTTTGCATAACCAACACTGTTATACTAATTTATCTTTTACCTATGTGATTACCTTGTTTCTAAGCCTCTGCAGACACTGCCCCCTTATCTTAGTTCTTTTGNNTTTTGTCAGACTTGCATTTTAACCAACCAGTGCTGACTCATAAATAACTTCATAGGTTTGAGCACAATGTTATCTATCGGGTCTCTTGGGAAGTGCATGTGCAAAATGCGTCAGCCTTGGCGTGCCGCCATTACAGACTGTCTGTATAATCACCTCGTCTTTGGTTGAAACAAACCAGCTTCTATGCAGTAAGGACTCTTTAGTTCTCCAGTTTTGCTTTTTCCCATTGTTATTTATATGACACATGTGAACTAGCAGTGTCTAACTGTTAAAAATGGTCAAAATCCACTGCAACTACATGCCCTATTGAAATCATGAAAGTTTAATTTTGACTAGACTGTCCCTTTAAGTTTGTAATTGAATTTGACTGAATGTAAAACAAAGAACCTTTTTTTCACTTACAAGTTAACTTTAAAATGCACTTTAAAAGTATAACATTTTTTTTTACTAACTTACCTAAATGGTTTTTGGGTATTGCAAATTAGATGATCTTTACTTTTTATTACCACCTCAAACATAAAATGTCTTATTTAAATACAAAATAGACAAACAATTTGTATGAAGTACCAGATGTCTTAGTTTTACAATCAATTAGCGTATGTGGTCAAAGTATTGTGATAAAAAAGGGATTTTTTTTAAAGCCACCAATTGCCACTCATTTGTGTAGTCTTTGAAACGCATTGCTTAGTACAACTAATTGACAACTCTGGTAGCACATTAAAAAAAAAAAAAACTCAATAATGCTGAGCCAAGTGCTAAACAGTTATCTCTAAAAGCATTTTAATAGCAGGTAATTACTGCTTCAGGCATTGATTTAATGAATGTTGCTCAAAACCGGTTTTCAGTAAATTAACAGAAATCAATTCCTCTCATACCTGAATGTAATCAGCCAACAGACTACATTTAAAAATGAGGGTCTTGTAATGTCATTCATATCTGAAGAGAGAGATTTATACAGTTGAGACTGTACACCTGCATTTTTAATTTTTATTTTGCTAGTTTTATGATGTAGTAAGATTGGTTAATGAACTCTAAGATTGAGAAACAAAAAAAATGTGCTTCATACTAGGTTACAGTTGATGACATATTACAAAAAATACATTCATACTATCTACAGCTCCATGCATGACAATTAAACAGATTGCATCTAAAATTCCTAGGCAATATTAATTACACATTTATAGAATGTCAACATGAATTAAACATTTGACCTACATTTCTTCTATTCTTTATGGAGT
This sequence comes from Bombina variegata variegata, assembly GCA_905336975.1. Lineage (NCBI taxonomy): Eukaryota > Metazoa > Chordata > Amphibia > Anura > Bombinatoridae > Bombina > Bombina variegata. The sequence continues at coordinate 10,116 of CAJPDP010142309.1, read as the reverse complement.
TTTAAGAATATTATAATGATTTCCAAAAGCTTTTCTTTTGTATTGTTGAGCTTACTGAAAATGAAAAGAAGTCCACAATTATAATGAACACAAAGGATATAAAACAATTCACATAAAAAATATTGTAAACGTGTTTGTTATTATTTAGAATAATTAATACAGTTTTATTTTATTTGACTAGCTTTGAAAATAGATTAATATGAATTAGGGTAGTTCTGTATGCAGTGTATACCTGGCTAAAATCAGACTTAAGAATAAAGTATAAATAAATATAGAAAACCAATCAAGTTATGTGAGCATGTGCTTCTGCTACAAATAAAACTTAGTTAATGATAAAGTGTATTCTTACATTTTGGTTTGTTCCAACAGATAGAATGGCTGAACTGATATCCCAGCTGAAGACCCCAGCTGCACTATTAGCAGCTCAAGGTCACGGTAAACCAGGTCCACCAGGAAATGATGGATTACCAGGGCCACCAGGAGATCCTGGCCCACCAGGCCCTCAAGGTAAATCATAGAAGAGATTGGAATTTTAATGTTCATGATATGATTGAATGAAAATGTTGACCTAGAACTCCTTTCTCGTTATTAAATATTAGCACAGTATGGCTTAACATATTATTACAACAACAACAAAAAGTTTAGAAGACCAAAAATAAAAATATAAGAGTCTTGACAGATGTGGTACAGAACTTTGAAAACCCAGATGTTTTAAATTGTTTTGAAGACCAAATGAGTACTTTAACCTACAGCTCTTTAAACATCTACATTGATTACAATTCCTTCTCTTGACCATCTTTCTCTCAGTACATTTTAATCCCTTTACCTTTCTTCCTCTTTATTCTTTGGCTTCTTTGTTCTCTTCTAACGTTTGATTCTTTATCATCCATGTTCTCTTCCTGTTTCCAATTTCTCTTGCCTTCCCTTTTCCTATTGAGCTGTTCAATGGCCTAATGAAAGTAACATTTGTAAAACTAGTTTCATTGTCTGCTGCCCCATAAAAGTGACACCCTTCAGATTCCATACATCACAATTTGAATAATAAACATCTGTGGTGTCTTTTTAAAAGTTCTGTACATTATCCTTAAATATTATCCTTAAATATAGTTTATCGGTCCTTAAATAAGTAATGTTATTTAACCTGCTGAACAAACCATGGAAATATATATATATATATATATAAATAAGGGGAGGAATTGGTTTATTTATGTATGCACCGCAGGGTATATTAAATCAGTAACATAGTATTTTAATGAATGTTAGTGATTTGCTATAATGAAAACCTAATACAATATTAATTACTTATTTGGGGGTTAGTTATATGGTTGAATAGATCAGATACATTTTATTGTTTAATGCCTGTATGGTTTATCAAATGCAATGAAAGGTCTGAATTTCATCAGTTGTCAGAATTTTCAGCCACACAACCCTATAACTTTTTTTTTATGTTTTTATGATGTAAGTTAAATATTGTTGCTTTAGAAGTATTAATGCATCAGCAACATGATATATTTGTTTCCTGCAATTGATAAATATATTTTCAAATTGCACTGTGTCTTTAAGAGCAATTTAACATGTGCATAAATCAATACATTACAAAATAGTACACACCTCATCTTTCACAATACTATAAGCAAATACTACAGTATGCAGAAATGTATGAGGCTAAGAATGTTGGTAATTTGGTAGTTTCTTTATAGGCGGTTCCTATCTATTATTTTTTGGTAGTTTTGTCTTGTGTGGAATCAGAATAAGTGAAACTGGAATGAAGACAAGAAAAAAAGCACAATGTGAAGATTTATGGAGTCTAACTTTGGGAAGAAAATTAAAGACAATTTAAACCAATATGAGCAATCCACTGATTGAAAGCTGTGAAATTGGACTGATCCTAGTAAACAGTACCTCTGAAGATTGGGTTTGGGGAAATAACTGGACTTCCAGAACATAATATTTGTATAAAGTGTGTTTACATATGTTTATATATATATACTGTATATAGTTTACACTGATAAGCTTAAAATGTTTATATCTTTAAAAATGGCAGTATATTTGATTATCAAACTGCAAATGATTGTTAAATTAAATCTGATGTTCATGTAAAGAAAGGAACATTTTTCTTTAGCACCAAAGGTTATGTTTACAAGCCAAAAATTGTTTCTTCATATTACAATGGAACTTATTTTTTTCATACATTGTCAGGTATTCATACCAATTATAGACATCAATTAAAGGGAGATACAAATGATGTAAAAAAATGAATATATCATAAGCTGCTAATGCCTTATTGGCTCCATTACAGAATGTAATTTGCCCTCTGTGATAGCTGTTTTCACTGCTCCTTCAACTTTTTACACATCATTTACAGCCAATGAAATGCTGAGACTGGAGTAAAGGCGAGCCATTAGTAACAGAACCACCACCAAGACAAAGGAAGCAACCTTTAGCTAAAGCAATATTACACATTTGTTTACACAAACATGCAACTTAAAAGTTTCAGTTTAATAAGCAACATTTACTTTCTTTTAACTCTACAGCTAATGTCTACAAAGATATGTTTTATTCATAAAGCTAACTATTTAATTGACTGCCTATTACCTGCATTAGTAGCCTCTTTTTTATTACTAAACACTAGGAATGAAAGTCAACACAAACTCAGTAACTAGATATTTGTTGTTTTTGTTGATTAATTGAAAATTCTCAGAAAATATTTAATTTAGTTGAAAATCAGGCTCAATGTACAGTACCAATTGCATTTACCTGCCTAATTGATATTTAACATTGGATGCCATTACAACTCACATTAATTGTAACTATTCACCATATAATTAGTAATATTATTTACAAATTCTATTTATTTCAGTGCTAAATCACATCATTGGCTTATCACGTATCCTATCGTTTTGTCATTTTCTTTTTTAAATAATATGGCAACAATGGAAGATATTTTTGCAGCTTCTTCAAAATGTTACCACAGTGTTTGAAGTGGGACGATGTTACCACAATATAAACGCTGCAGATAACTGTAAATATAAACTCTTTTAACAGGCTTTCTTTAGTACTAAAAAGTAAGGACATTATCTCTCCAAATAGGCGTGTACACGTGTATTATATAAATCCAATTGGCAGACTCAGCTAAATAAAAATGATTGAAACAGTTATAAAGATCAAACTGGACAATTAAATGTAAAGAGGGTTTTTACAGAATTTTTTTAGAATTCAAATTTTTTTTTCTTCAAGCAATACAGATAGGGAGGGGTATTATATATAACTGTGCCATATAGCTGCATTTACTGTAATATGACAATGCATATAACTAAAAGTAGTAGTAATGATTGTATATGAATCCTCTCTGCCAGTGGCATTGTATTGAATAAATCAGTAGTCTCATGATGCAATGCACTCACCTTACTAAGTTACAGTTAGTACAAAACAATTTGAAATATTATTTTATACTTGCGCCAGCCCAGTCTCTTCTAATTAGACCTCCAGTGACGGAGATAATTGCTGTGCTTTTAAGAATAGCGTTGTGGTTGAAACCTAAAGTATATACAGTATATATCTAAACCTTTTGTTAAACCATGCTACTGGTAATATGATGGTGCCTTTATATCACACTCTTATAAAAATTATAAACTTAATTTATGAGAATTATTATTACATTTATTATGGGTAATGGAACTTATTTTTTTTATAAATCACATTATGAGATGAAGTGAAATGGTTAGTGCTGTGTTTGACATATAAATTAGATTAGATTGATTCTTTTATTTGAAAATTGACTTACATTTTGCAGTACATAGAACCAGAATGAGAGAAAAATAATATTTTTACGTGTTTAGTTAGCTAAATCAGTGTGCCATTTATTATAGTTATAAATAAATTGTCTTTTTGTTTGGTATCTATGGGTTCTTTTAGCACAATAATGCTCTTTTCTAAGGCCTTTAGAATGGCTTGATCGATTATCTGTAAAGTGCTGTCTAGTTTGACCATATCAGGCTGAGACTGAAAAATTCCAAAGATACGAAATGAAAAAAAATGTACTGCAATTTTTGTTTTGAAGTTTACGACTTTGAAAGCGCTTTAGGTGGTCTCAGGTGGACAATATTTTTTTCTTATAATTTCAGTCAGTTAGAGAAACTTAAACTGACATACTAAAAAAGCTTGTCAAAACTATCAAATGCTTTATAGAATTTCAGATTATATCCAGAAAAATAAGAAAGATTGCTGGATTAAAACAACTTTATTTCGAAAGGGACCTTCATTTGAGTAAACAATACCTCATGTACAATTTATTTTTAATTTCATTTTAAGATATTGGGTTTAATTTGTTTATGATGTTCAGTAAGACCATGAGACTATCATTAAACATTAAACTATAATACTTTAATAAATTATCAAATATAAAATGTGAATCATTTTCTTGATATGTTAAATATTTAAATTCTTGTCTAACAAACTGTGAAATAAAAACATATTTTAGCAAACACATTGTCCGGAAATATGTTTTACTAAACCTGATATATTTTATCATTTATTTCTATTTGCATGAGAAAATGCTAACAAAAGTCTTGATGTACTGCATGGTAAAGAGCTTTCTGTAAAGGACCACTCAATGCAGTAGAATTGCATATTATATAGAAGTGCATAATAAAAAGACAATGCAATAACACCTACTCTGAATTTCAGATAAGCAGTAGAGTTTTTTCTGACAAATTTATTTTTCTCCCATTTTCCAGCCCCCTGTGTCATGTGACAGACATCAGCCAATCACAGACTAGTATATGTATACCATGTGAGCTTGTGCACATGCTCAGTAGGATCTTGTTCCCCAAAAAGTGTGAATATAAAAAGACTGTTCAAAATTTGATAATGGAAATAAATTGGAAAGTGTCTTAAAACTGAATGTTCTTTCCGAATCATAAAATATTTTTTTGACTTGAGTGTTGCTTTAACAAACTGGAAACAAAATGCTTTATTTCTGTAGGTTTTAGTTCAAGAGCATAGGGCCAAAAAAATCATAGCAGCAAATAGTAATAATGAGCAGCTGCGATTGTCTGGTAAGCAAATAGTGTTGACTGAGGGTCAATCTTTCACTTTAGGTGTGAAAGTCACATGACCATTGCTTTGCTATCTCCATTTTTGCAAAATCCTGTCTTTTTTACTATGAGTGTGTGTGTGTCTATATTTGTTTGAAGCACATCAGCTGGTGTAGGCCTGCATAAGGGAACAGTTGACTCACAAAACTTGTTTTGTCTGTAATTTTACAAAGATTATAGGATTAAAGCATTCTGTTTTTATAAGATTATATTAGATGCAGACATAAGTTAAAATCTCAGTTTTATGGAGTTAATTGATTCCTTCATTATGTGTTATGACTTCAAAGAGTATTTTTATTTTAAACATGCTTGAAAGGGACATTAAGCACTTTTCAATGTTCAGTTATGCACAGCAAAATAATTTTACAATACAATTTTAATATTTGTTTTGCCCCTTTTAATTTAAAATGAAGAGTTTCCAATTCTTAGGTTTTGAAGTGGACATGGTAGGTTTCAGAAGCCTAACCCTGCCTCATATGTGTCCCCAATTCTTCCCAGCACAGATTATCTGATACAAGACTGCAAAACAATGTATGCTTTACAAATGAAATGACAGTGGTTAGCCGTATATACTCCAGTGCAAAGCCCTGATTAGCATCTCCTAATAAGGCAAGGGGCATGGTATTTGGCTATTGAAATGTTTATACCAAGCACGTTGTTAATTAATTCAATTTGTTTTTGGTGCACACTCGCCTAGTATGTTAAATTATTACAAGAAAAATATTGTAAATACTCTTTAATGTCCCTTTAACAATAGTTTGATTTTGTGCATTTTGTTAAATTGTTGAATCAGTTTATCACAAATAGAAGGTATTTATACTAGAAGAATATCTAGATCTGTTTGCCATTTCAAATGTATTACACATTATCATCATAATTCTCAAAATATGTGATATAATACTCCCAATTTATTTAATAGGAAAAATATTGGTGCTTCTTGCGTAACTGTAACTTCTAGAGCATACATACATATGCATGCATATATTTAGATATAAGTAGAAATATATGTGTGTGTATCCGTATGTGCATGTGCATCTGTGTGTGTGTGCATGGGAGTGTGTGTATGCATTTGTGCTGGAAAATAAATGTATATATGTATGTATAAAATGACAGAGCATAGCACTAGGTCTAATATTTTTAGTTACAGTAAATACAGTGGTAATATTTCATTTACAATACTAATAACTAACTTTCCAGAAAATTGCCTTGTTTCATTATTAAAATGAGCATGCAATATGTTCTGGTACAAGGGTCCTGGTTAACTGATATGTTGTTGTTACATCCACTGGTTGGGTGTGAAATAAGGAGACATAAAGTATATCTAAATGTATTACATAATGCTGAAATAAATGCAAATTAAAATATTAATGTAAAGGAGGAAAAAAAATATTAAACTGTGCTGTAGTTGGGTAAACTAATGCTTTTTTGGAAGAAATATATCTTAATATATCTTTAATTATTTAATGTGAGATTCAGATGCAATAAGAAAATGCTCTTATATTTTGTGTTTTCTTATTGCACTGTTGGTTGTATATAATTATATGTTTAACACCTGCAAAGGTTCAGCCCTAGAGCAGCAATGCACTACTAGGACCCAGCTGAACACATCTGGTGAGCCAATTAAAAGAGACAAATATGTACAGCTACCAATCAATAGCTAGATCACAATATATGTAGTCATCAATCAACAGCTAGCTCACAATATGTGTAGCCATCAATCAACAACTAACCCACAGCTGCTGAAGATATGCAACCCCCCCCCCAACATAATGAGTGCCCCATGTACTCCCTAACTGTAATCCCCTGGGTTTCCCATCACCACTCAGCCAAAAGCATCAACAGCCCCTCCTGGGCCTGCCCAAATCCCACTTGACCCCGCCCATGGAACTCTCTGACCTATGCACCACATGCCCACCCTGCCCCTTCCATTGTATCCCGCCCTCAAAATACTGGGGGGAATTTGATAAGTGTCCCCCCCCCCCATAACCACTTTCTGGAAACACCACTTAGGATAAGTACATATGCTTTTCAAGAGAACAAAATAAATTTGATAATAGGAAATTTAAAAGTGTCATAAAATGTCATGGTCTATCATCTAAATCATTAAAGTTTCATTTTAACAGCCATGTCCCTTTAAAGGGTTCTATTATAAAATTAAGCACAGATGTATTTTTAATTTGTATTTTTCCACAAAAAGGAGCAGTAGTCTTTTAATTCTGTCACATTAGCTTGTTGACCAAATACTGTTCAAATCACCAATATAAGGTAGAAATACACACATACATATAATAGATAGCTGTAGCAGGTTTAGTATATCAATTATTTCTAGTTAAAAGGATGGTCACATTAAAATGCATTCACCTTTCCTGATGTATATACAACTTAGATGTATATCTGTATAAACAAACACAGACATATATTATATGCATGACGACTGCAGACATACAACTGTGTGTTCAGAAAAAGCACTTTGTTGGCCAAATGCATTTCACATTATCTTCCAGTTTTGTATTAGATTTTATTTTTTTCCCCTTTGGTGCATACAGTATTGTTGTGAAGATGTTATTTTCTCAAGAAATGTGGGCAAGCAGTGTGACAAAGCACATAACCAAACCTGAATACATTTTTATCCCCTCAAGGTCAGATTTTCAAAAATAAAGGCTGTATGTTTTCTTAATATGCAAATTCAGCGTATGTATACTATAGAAAGAAAATCGTGTTTTGGTTCCAAACAAATTAATCTTTTCCACACTTGCCTTCTCTCTTTCTTCGAGGTTTGCTTGTTATCTATATCATATTCTCTTGAATTATTAAACACTCACCGTGAAAATCAAATCCTTATTTTTCAAAAGTTCTGACAATAGTTTGTAATTGTATTTTTGCTAAACAAATCCTACAAGAGGTTTGTCTGCGGTGGAATATACTTTTTTAACAATATGAATGCTGGAAATATTCAGAGCAATTGAACAAAAGGAATTGTCTAAATTCTCTTTTCTTGTAATTCAAATAATAAGTTAAAGTAGGGTATTAGTACCATCGTATAAGGTAATAGGCAAGGTATTATGAATATGAATTAATGTCTCTATTTGATTACACTGGGGTTATCTGACCTGCTGATTCACAATACAACTTATGAAAATACATATTTTTCTCAACCATGAATTGAGATTCTTTAAGAATGCTCACTAGTACTTCTAATTCCCTGGTGGAATTATATAAAGGGGCATATTCTGCATTTTTTTTAAGGGAAAGAAATGCATTACAAAAGTGCACAATGAAAATCATAATTTAAAAATCATACAAAACGAATAATTGAACTATTCACAAAAAATACTAAGGAAAAAAGTGTATTTTTAAAGTGCATCAAAATGGTAACAAAATTGTTCACAAAAAATCATATTTTATCAAAAATTTAATATTTTATTTATTTATGAATAAATCTTATTAAATATGCACAGCATAAATCATAATTTAAGTACACTGAATGTGTCAAAACACATAGAAAAGCATAATTGTTGTTTTTTTCATAAAATGGGCTAAACATGGGAGTTTCATGGGTGTATATGAAATTTTCTATAAATTCCCAGTGTAATTTTCAAAACATTTTCGCCCTACAGATCTCACAGTTTTTTCTTACAAATTAAAAGGTGGAAATCTTTTATCAAAATACTCAAAACACTAATTAATCGGAAAGGAAAACCTATGCATACAAAAATAACAGAGATTGTAAGTTACAGTGTACTGAAAACAGCATAATTTGATTTTTATTTGGCATAATATTAAAGTTTATATATATGCTGGGTTCTCCCTGTGTACCCCGTCCTCCCTTGCAAACTTTCACATAGCAGAGAGCTATTATTTTTAAAGGAGACATCTCGCAGTGGAAAACCATGTTTAGACTGATGACATTTTTTAGAACCAGCCCCTTATTTATTCCAATATACCTACATATTTTTCAGATATTAAAGTATAGAAGACAAAACAACCAAAAATTCAGTGTTCTAAGTGATATAATAGGCATATTTTTTCTTACATGTATTTGAAATAACAGGAATGAATGTATTAAAAAAATAGTTTTTGCATGATAAAGTTGTTTAAAATTAGCTTGAAATGCATGTTGCATATTGATATATTTTTTGTCTCGTTGGCTAATAGAGACAACTCTCACAGCTGTCTTGGCTGACAGAAATAAGATTCCATAAGATTGAAGTATTATTCAGCCTGGGAACCAAAGTTTATATTGGCTAGAAATGAACAGATTATACATCTTATAATTCACATCCTGTGGGCAGTAGATCTATATTTTAAATTGTAATTCCATTGTGATCAAACAGCCACTATTACCAGCTTAGTGCTTTCCCTACCTGTTGTTAATTACAGGAGCACTTACTGAGGATGTTGTCACAAACTGGGTGATCAGTGCCGTGATTCCTATCAGAAGACAGAAGACCACAAATATTGAAGAATTTAAACTTCGTTATATAAAACATTACTAAGCTCACCATTGATTCTATCTCCGTGCCTCTGTCTGTTATGGTTGACCTCCTTTACTGGCATCATCAGGTTTCCACCTTGTGGAAACAGAGTTATACAGAATAGTGAGGGTAAAGACATTTACGTTCTTGTGGGTCTCTAAAGCAAAATATTAGATATTATAAATATTACACAGATCAACAGATAACCTTCTCTGGACTTCAAACATTATGAAGATGCACGGGGCTAGATTCATTAATTTGCGTTAGGCTGCTAAAGCTTTCCTTTGTTTTGGCAAGATCATGTTCAAAACTCATTGAACCTCACTTCACCTATCTTTCCCAGTTGATTGACATTGGGGATTTCTCTAATTAACTTTATTAATGCTTGAGGTGTCCAATATGTGATGTCAGTGGTCCAGATTTTTCATTTAAATTTCAACTCTTTCTGCAGAATTTAAAAAGACCTGATTTAAGTTTCGTGTCATGAGGTTGTATCTCGCTATTTCAAAGCTGACTGATTTTTCAACATTCCCATTGACAACCCA
>CAJPDP010142298.1:0-13692 GCA_905336975.1 Bombina variegata variegata | reverse complement strand
TAGCCCATCTGTTTCAAGGTTGGCGTGTCAGAGATGGTATTCTGCATACCTTGGTTGTAACAAGTGGTTATTTGAGTTACTGTTGCCTTTCTATCATCTCAAACCAGTCTGCCCATTCTCCTCTGACATCTGACATCAACAAGGCATTTTCGTCCAACCAACTGCTGCTCACTGGATATTTTCTCTTTTTCGGACCATTCTCTGTAAACCCTAGAGATGTTTGTGTGAGAAAATACCAGTGGATGAGCAGTATTTTAAAATACTCAGACCAGCCCGTCTGGCAACAACAACCATGCCACGTTCATTTTCAATATAAAATTTCTATTTATTGTACACTATATATTTTTTTGCATAAATGTTTTGTAGATGATCCATTTATATAACCCATCTAGGAGTGTTTTTGTAACAATTATAGTTTTGCTTATATTTTAATAACATTGTGCTGATTTTCAGACTCTTAAAGCCCCAAATTTGTAGACACAGGTGTACAGATCCCTGCTGCTATTGTTTGTGTAATCTGTAGTTTCATATGCAGGGAAGGGAGGAGGGGGGAAGTGTCTGGTCTGTTTGCTTTCCCAGCCCCTTTCACTTGGTGTCCCAGCCTAACCTCATCAACAGTGCCAAACTGGGAGTTAAAAAAGTAAGTTTTTTAAATGATTTATACTGGATTTTTAGATCAGTATCTGTGCATATTTGTCTTTATATTAGTGTCTATTACATGCAGTTATATGAAAATTGGTGTACACTGTCCCTATAACAAGAGAGCGGATAATTATGGTGAAATCAATGCTGAGCATAGATATCAATATTACCTGCGTCATTTTATGACAGAAACCAGGAAAAAAATCTGTTGTTAAGGGGTTAAAGGTACATGAAGCTGGGGGGGCGGAGCTAACACTCAAGTTGAGTAGCAGCATCTTTTGGAAGTTCCGCAAAGTATATAGGAAAAATAGGCACTTTTAAGCCATTATATAATTTGGACTAAAGTTTATCCAGTCTCTGAAGTGCTCAACCACTACCTGCTGCATTTGTAGTAGGAAATTCTCCCTTTATTTCAACCCCTAGAGCACGCATTTGAGCTTTGCTTGACGACCCGGCCAGTTCCTAGCCTACTTTCTGAGACGCACTCTACTGCACAAACTCTCAGGCCTGATTCACAGAAGCAGCTCGCACTACCTACCTACGACCCCGGAGGGTCAGGGCTCCGCTCCGGGGCCGTTACTGCCGTATCATCAGAGCCAGATCTTGAGGCCGGGTGAGAGGGGAGGTCTCCCTGTAGTCAATTAGCATCTGTAGTCAATTAGCGTCTGCCCAGGAGTCCTGAGGCATCTCTACCGCCCATCGCCCAGAAAGTGACCGCCGCACCAAACTCCGGACTTGCAACCTCCTTGAGGATATAATCCTCACTGAACTTACCGAAGTGCTTGTAGTGCGAGGGCCTCCTCTTTAGTCCAGTGGTGCGAAAGACCACCATCTTGCCATTCACTCTGCACTTCAAAGTTCTGGTTGTGGTGCCGCACAGAAGAGACAGCCGATCTGCTTACTGAGCTCCATGAAGGCCTGCGCTCCCTAGCACCTATCCCTTCGTAAGTTCTAACTTAATTTGTGCTCAGGGGGACACGGCCCAGTTTTCATGGGGATTATAAGGACTGAATCATCTAAACGCTAGAGGCCCCAGCACCACAGTGTACAAGCAGCACATAAAAGGCCCTAATACTGCCCAGGGTATACACTTACCCCCTGATCAAGGTACATTTGAACGGCTTATTATAGACCGTATAGTCTGGCATATGACCAAGGCCTTCCCACGTGCCTACTTGGAATCTCCTTAAACCTCCATATCTGGAGGGTACCTCTCTGCACAACCTGGGCACACAGCAACTACAACACACACTGCAGCTTGTTCCCTTAGTGAGAAGCCTTTCTTCACCTGAAAGGGCCTGGCTTAGGTGCCTTCAGTAACAATCTGCACACAGAGGCCTATCTACTGTCATCCTACAAAACAGAGAACCACTCAAATACGCCTCTACTCTATTGCCACGTGGGTGGTCTACCTCGCAAGACCCTTAGGCCCGCACACTGACACTTTTCTTTTTTTACTAGTGACAACAGTGGTCTCTGACTCTTTCACTGCACGAGTGTAGGAGACGGGACCTGATAGCACCACCCTGCCTGGACTTTACCAACTAACCCTCTATCAAGAGTATTCCCTCGTAAGGGAGTGAAAACCCATCCAGGGTACACACACTAAGGAACATTACAGAGTCTGCCTTTACTTGATGCTCAGGTGAGGACCCTCAGCCAGGCTTCTTATTAATAGACTTAACTAGGTCTATTTACAGACCTTCCACACCAGAAGTTCAGGGCTCCGCTCCAGTGTGGGCGCTCCTATTGTGGTGAGCAACTGCCTAGACCTTCAGCTATGTGTTCCTGCCTCCCTACCCAGCTGACCTAGAACTAATCCTATACCACTATTGCAGCCTAAATAAGAGGTGACCTTATGCTTAGACCTTACTGAACCCGAAATAGCAGCGGGCGCCCCATTAGGCTAAGTCTTACCCTGCGCCCTAACAAGCCCAATTACCTCTTTGAAGACCTCTGAATTTGAGGTGCAGTCTCTATCTTCTTGTGACTCCCTGACCCCCCTTTCTGCACAGAGGATACCTGCCCACACATCCCCCCTCTTGACCTTCACAAAGTCACGTAACCTCAAGAAAGCCTCAAACCTTTATATCTATCATAAAGCCCTTTTCTGTATCATTTTTCTCTCTGATGTGCCTACTCCTCACCACCATGGGGTAAAACCCCATATATAGGCCCTGCTTACCCCGGGATACACTTCTCACAGGGGAAGAACACAGTCATACGATAAAGCCTACCTCTACGCAAATTCCTGGATCTTCTTTATACTCTCTTACAGCAATGTCCCAAGCATTTAAAAGAAAACAAAAGGGAGTCAATGCACTGAAACGTACAGTTGTTGAACACTTTCGCCATCAAGCAATGTCCACCCACACCTCTTCTGAGGATGAAGGCCTGGAGAATTTCAATACCCATCACTCCCAAAATCTCCCAGCAACAAAGAACCGACCTGAACCTCTCCACCACAATGAACCTCTTTCTGTGGATTCTATAAAAGCACTCTTGGTGAACCACCCCTCTCCAAAAAATTTAATAAGAGCCATGCAGAGCTCAAAAAGGACATTGCAGGTATTAGTGACAGAATTGATACCCTTGAGCACAAACAGGAAGACCTAGCAATAGACCATGTGAGCCTCCTCAACTACATTTAAAATCTAGCTAACCAGATCACTGATCTCGAGTCCAAACTAGCTGATTTAGAAGATAGTTCCAGGAGGAACAATGTGAGGATCAGAGGAATACCAAAAAACAATAGGCCCTCAAGACCTAAAGGGCTATCTCTTGGAACTTTTTACAGCTGTGCTGGGCTCCACGAGTGACTCTGAGTCACTGATGGACAGGGCTCATAGAGCACTATGCCCTAGGAATATGGAAGGAGATAAACCACGAGATGTCATCATCCTCCTCCATTACTTTACATTCAGGGAAAAACTACTGAGGGCGGCGGTGAGAGAGGGAGCACTTACAGATAAGTTTGTAAGACCTTCAGATATTCCCAGATCTCTCCCCGCACACCCTCCAACTACGGCGGAACTTCCAGTTCTGCACTAAGATCCTGAGAGACAAAGGAATAAAATATAGATGGGGTTTTCCTGTCCGGTTGTTCATCACGAAAGAGGGTCAGCAGTTTATTGCCTCATCCATACAACAAGCCAGAGAACTCCTGCAGAGATGGGATCTTCTCCCAGGCGATCCTGTGGCCCCTCCCACAGTAGTTCCACCACAGAACATGAGAGCATCAGCAGCTGAGTGGCGCCCCCTCCCGCAGGGACCCCTTCCACCCAATTAGAGACGCTCTGTTAACGAAGACCCTACACCCTCTACACAAGAGATAAAGGCCTACCTGTGATGATTAAGTCCAGTATCAGGACTCTTTTCTTTGTTTCTCTCCCCACTTCTCCCCCTCCCTGCCTCCCCTCTTCTCTACTCCCCTCCTTCCCCTTCCCTCCCCACTCCTTCCTTTTCCCCTTTAGCCCTTACCTTACCTTCCCCTCTACTTTTACGCTCTCATTAAGCCTGTAGGCCTTGTTCGCTTCCTACTCTTTTAAGGACTATCTTTAATATTGAATTATTTTCTCTGATGTACCTAGTTACATGTCAACACCTGTTCTCCTATGCTGTTACTAGTGATCTAATCCCCCTCACAGAAATATTTAATTGTACTTATGTATGGCAAGAGGTCCCCCCAGAACATGAAAGGGAGATACATAATTGAGTTCTTACTGTGTGAGAGTCATTCTCTCTCCTCTATGGTCCCTCCTGCCTGAGGAGCCCCCAACTCCTCCCCTGTGGTCTCCTATACCCTTGTCCATCCTGCCCTCTTTCCCTTATTCCCCTTGCTCCTGTCATCATTTATTCCCTTCCTTTCCATTAACCCTCTCCTCCCTCTCCCTTTCTCCTTCCCCCTCCCTCCCTCTCTCTCCTCCCTCCCCTTCTCTCCCTTCCCTCTCTCCCCTTTTCCCTACCTTCTCTTTCTTTCCTCCTTCCCTCTCTTCCTTTCTTTCCCCTTTCTCTCCCCCATTCCTTATCCCCTTAACCTTTTAATTCCCTCTCAGTTTTTCCCCTCCTTCCCAGTAGGCGAGATAGGGTCCTATTGACAAGGTTATTAGTATATATCGCCGTTGCCCTATGCCGGGGGGGATGGGGGGAAGTGACTGGATTTGTGGGTTGAGATTTGAGAGCTGAGTCAGATTGGACGATCTAAACTGTTAATATAATTACTTGACTGTGTTAAAATGTTTATATTGTTAAGTTCATAATGTTATCTTTATCCTTTCCCTACCTATTATACAGAGGAACAGACTTCCACATATCTTGACACATCACAGTATCCTTCTAGGAGGGACATTAGCCCAACCACTCCCTTCATAGTCCCTGAAACCCAAATTCTTGAACTTGACACATGCCCTTACCCTAGTTCCCCCTGGTGAGATACCAGATTGTATCTTATCAGACCAAGGGACAACCTAGGTTGCCCCTTCATGTTTAGACCCTGTGGCCCAGCAGGGCTACGGCCCCTTATGTTAGCTACCCCCCCCCACATTTTGAGTTTTTACCTCTTGTTAGAGTTCTAGGGGTTATTCGTTACGAAAGTAATGAAATAGCGCTTTCCCCCCTTTCCTGACATATTTCTGTTCCCCTTAACCCCCTTCTATGGAAGAGCATTACAATTGGAAACTACAACTATTGGAACGCAAAAATATCTCTCTCCTGGTCTCTTAGCTACTGCATACTTACAACGTCGTCGACATCCTATACACGACCCTGGCCTGGCCTCTAAAAGGTGAAATAGATCTGACACCCTCACCCCACAAACTCCCCATAGCTGCCCCACGTCCCTATTCCCCCTCCTCCTAGCCTCTGGGGGATGGTAGACATGAAGCCTGCTAAGATGCTTCCCCACAAATTTGTAACACTCAATGCCCAGGGCCTCAACTCCCCTACAAAATGAAGCCTCTTGCTCCGTTATCTCCTCCAGCACAAAGTTAACATTGCCTTCTTGCAGGAAACCAACTGGCAGGAAGGCACCAGATTCCTTAGCAATTTGTCTTATTTCCCAGTATGCGAAATAGCAACATACACAGAAAAAGAACGAGGTGTGGCAGTCCTGGTACATAGAGTGGTCAAGTGACATAGAATATAGGGAATCTGACCCCGAAGGAAGATTCCAAATCATGGTATGTCGACTAAATGAAGTCTTGTGCACCTTGGTCTCTCTATACGCTCCTAATACCAAACAGATTTCTTTCCTCCGCATTTGACTGCATCGAGAAGGGGAAGAGAGGTCATCTGATTATTGGAGAAGATTTCAACCTGGTTTGGGACCCCTCCCTGGATAAGAGATCGCCGGAAATTTGTTCCCAAGATAGAGGTGCTGCCTCTTTGTCAGCAGCCTTTTGGAAGCTGTGCTTCCAATACAACCCAAGTGAAAGAGACTTCACCCATTACTTGAGTCCTCACAACTCTTATTCCCGGATTGATACCATCTTTTGTGATAGCTGGACCCTGGATACCTGTCTCTCCTCCCACATCAGACCCTGCCCCTGGTAAGACCACAACCTAGTGGAGTTAACTTGCTCTTTTGCTGCCAGCCCGGAAAGTCCCCCACCGTGGCAACTGCCGGAATACTTTATGTCGGATATTTAATCCCCGGAGATAGTATGTGTCATTGAGGACTTTTTCATACTTAATGATACGCACACTAGCATAGCAACACTGTGGGCTTTCTTTAAAGCCTATATGAGAGGCTACTTTTTATTCAGAATAGCCCAGTCTAGGGACAAAAATAAAGCCCTGTTGGCCAAACTCTACGCATAGCTCAGAGAAGTGGAAAAAACAATAAATTGCACCCCTCCCCCCAGCTTTCACAGCTGGTGGGACAAATACGTGAGGAGATAAATAGGAGGGAAAACAAGAAAGTCCAAACTAACCTACTCAAGTTAAAGCAGCTCTACTACTATAAAGGCAACAAAGCCGATAGGCTTCTTGCAAACAAACTCCGCTATCAAACTCAGCAGCGACGTATCTCGGCCATTAAGACTGAGGGTATCCCAGTTTACGCCACTAAAGACATAGGCATAGCCTTTGCGAACTATTACCGTTCCCTATGCAGCTTAGGAGTCAACCCTCATACCCCCAAGGCGAGCACTGTAGAAATTCAGAATTTTCTAGACTCACTTAACCTACCACGTCTCCCTCCGGAGGCAGAGAATGACCTTACACTCCCAATCTCCAGTGAGGAGATTCTCTCAGCAGTGCATTCCGTTAAGTCCAGTAAGGCCCCAGGGCCAGACAGCTTTACTACATCGTTTTATAAGACCTATGCCCCTGAATTGACGCCAATTCTTACAATTTCTTCATTGAAGTAGGTAATCTGGGTTCTCTGGCTGGAGAGTTCCTAGAGGCTAGCATCCTCACTATACCCAAGGAAGGTAAAGACCCAACCAGATGCAAAAGTTACAGGCCAATTTCGCTCATTAACATTGACATTAAAGTGTACGCGAAGGTGCTGGGTAATAGACTTGCAACTCATGTCCCATCACTAGTCCACCTAGACCAGGTGGGGTTTGTCTTGGGCTGACAAGGCTCTGACAACACACGCAGGCTCTTAAACCTGTATACTGAATCGGCAGACATGGGCCTACCACTACTCACCCTGTCGATTGACGCAGAGAAATAATTTGACAGGATGAGGTAAGATTACATGTTCTTGACCTTGAAAGCTTTTGGCTTACCAGCTACACTCTGCAGGGCCATAGGTGCGCTCTACTCCATCTCTTCTGCCAAGGTGAGAGGAGTGGGCTTCACCTCTCCGCCTGTATTGTTTACAAATGGCACAAGGCAGTGATGCCCACTCTACCCCATCCTTAACGCACTATCTATTGAACCTCTGGCGGCTGTCATCAGACAACGGAGGGAGATACAGGGCCTTATAATCCATGACTTGGAGCAGAAACTTGCCCTTTTTGCCGATGATCTCACTGTCTTCTTGTCAGACCCGCTGACCTACCTGACCCCCCATTTTGCCCTACTGGACCTCTTCGGCTCTCTGTCATACTATAAAATTAATATATCAAAAACTGAAGCTTATTCCATAGGACTCCCACCTGGGGACCTTCAGAACCTACAGGGACTTTACCCCTTTAAGTGGTCAACTAGGGGGATTAAGCCCCTTGGGGTCTCTCTTTCTCACGATAAAAATACGATAATGACAGACAACTTCTCCCCCTTATTGAAAGAAGTGGACTCCCTTCTTGGGTCAAAGAGATATGAGGAGGTTTCTTGGCTTGGACGAGTGGCCGCGGTCAAGATGATGATACTCCCTAAAATCACTTATCTTTTCCATTGCCTCCCTCTCCTGGTCCCCCAGGTCACCCTCATCTGCTTCCAATAACTTATTTCCAAATAAGTGTGGAGAGGTGAGAGGCCTAGAGTAGCAGCTCATATCCTCCATAGGCCAGTGGAGAGAGGGGGTGTTGGTCTTCCACACGTTAGGCTCTATCATGATGCTGCAATGATCACCCATTCATCAGCATGGGGCTCTGAACTCCCACAGACCAGATGGTATGAGCTGGGACAAGCCTCACTCCGGGCCCATATCAGGCTTGAAGATCTCCTCTGGATGGCGACCCATGGACTCCAGCCACTAACCTGATTGTGAGGGACTGTAGGAAGGCATGGTTGCGCTCATGCAACTGTAATAAGATCGCCCCCCATTCATCCCCAATTCACCCTGTCGTGAGCCTTCTTTTAACCCTTCCCAACTTCTATATCGGGATTTGGAGAACTTCGCAATTACAAACAATTGGCGACTTCTATTAAAATGATAGCTTACTGAGCCAGGCAGACATGATAGTGAAGAGAGAACTTCCACCCAAACTCCATTTTGATCTGACCAGACTGAGATCCCTTCTTCCAGCCTGGGGTTTCCTTCTGGAGACAACTGGAGATCTAACAGTATGGGAAACCAGATGGGTAGCTAACCTCCAACTCCATAAACCCCTTTCCTCCCACTGCCAATATCTCTCAGATGAGGACCCGTCTTTCCAGACCACCCACACTCTACCGTGGGAGCGAGAACGGGGAAGGGAGTTTACAACCCAACAATAGCTACACGCAATATCTACTACCAGGTCTGCCATACACTGCGTAACGATGTATGAACTCTTCTATAAGATTCTGACATGATGGCATCTGGTGCCTGCCAAATTACAAGAGTTCTACCCCACATGTTCGGGATTGTGCTGGAGGGGATGTGGGGAGAGGGGCGACCCTACACATATATGGTGGGATTGCCCTCTCCTTGAGAATTACTGGGCCAAGACAAGACACCTCTGCACCAGTCTAGGACTTCCGAAACTCACGCATCCTTCCATGGGACTACTCCATATAGACATCCCGCCAATTCCTCCCCAAAGTCAGTGCCTACTGGTCTGCATTCTCCTCTCTGCCAAACTCCTAATAGCTAGAAATTGGAAGAAATCCCAACCCCCAAGGTGGAGAGGTGTTCTTGATGTAGTTTAATACCTCAGATCTATAGAGGAGGGGTGTATCTGGCCAAGAAACCAATGGGTGCATATGCCCTGATTTTGGAACCCTGGTAGACTCATGAAATCAAAAAAGTTAAGCCCCCCTAGATGAATAGCTTATCCCCTGACTTATGAGAACCCAGGAGGGTTGTGACCCTTCCAACCTGCTCTGGAGCAGTGCCCTTCCTTGATCCCCATGACTAGAGACTGTTACCCCTCCCCCTCCTCCCCACCTACTCCTCCCCATCTGGGACCTGTGTCGGAGGTGAGGTGTTAGACCTCCCCTCCATATACTTTCAGAAAGGCCCTTGACCGTAGTACAGCTGACCGCCCTCACCCCTCTACTTTGCTCGACTGCGGAAAACCGGGGCTCTACCCCTGCAGAATGTGGGTGGCCCCCTGCCCCTCCCAGATGTCGCCCTCCCTGGTAATATCCCGTAATACCCTTCTACCAGACCGGGAGAGCACTAATGCACTAGTTCACTAGATAATAAACTGTCAGAACTGTGCCTTTAAGGAGTCCCCTCCCACAGAGGCTATAAATTCCCAATGCACCTGTAACCAGGTGCTTAGTATTCTGTTAGCAAATCCTGGTGTAAGCTGAACACTTACCTGCAGCCAGTTTTCACTCTTGCTTCCTGACCTCATCGTTTAGGAACTTTTCTGCTACTTTGCTACCTCAGCACACGCTCTCAGAGCAGGATCTGCAATCCAAACTAAGCACACAGGCTATGCTGAGAAGCAGGCACTTAGAACTAACTCCAGTTCATCCTACGCTGCTTCTACCAGCTGGGTTTCTAACTCACACCGCAAAAGGGATACAGCACATAGCTTCGGAGCATTATATGTACGGATTCCAGTAACACTGCAAAGAGACCGGAGACTGGAACTTAACCACTCCCCCCTGTGACGTAACAGGGGTTTTCCCTGCCATCAAACGCATACACTCTGAGAATAGAGCTGGTGGATTCCTCGCTCTGCTTACAGACTTACCAGACAGTGCTTCTCCTCCTGTGGAGTAACAGAGGAACCTCAGCGAGGTAGTTTCAAGCAGGAGTCTGATAGCACAGGACCCGTTTAGCCATGCCTCCACCGACCCCTTCGATACTCACAAGGATCTTTCTCAAGCTTCATTGTGTTACCTAACTGCCAGCAGTAACTACAACTGCAGTTTGTACTCACATCCATAGTTATCAGCAGTGTTATTCTCCCAGAGAGTTTCACTTGTATTGCAATTCAGCAGTAACCAGTATTGCCTATAGCTGTGCTGTTTCATGACTATAACTCGCTATTCCATCAAATCACAATTGTTACTTTCATGCTACTTATACATAGTGGCTACCTTGCTACATTGTGATACAAACCATTTATAACAAGGTTACATATAATTTGATTCAGCTAGTTCTGCAGCTGAGATCCCAACAGTAGTAATCCTGACAGGGAGAATTGAAGGAAGTACAGAAAACTCCAAACATATCTTAACATAATACTAAGCCCAATGGATCCAGCAGAACTACCACAATTCGTTTATAACCTGTCTCAGAAAGTGGACCAACTAGCTCAGGGACTCAGAGTTACAGGTCGAAAATCAAACCCTCCGAGGAATAATAAAAGACACCATGGCACAAAAGGGCACTGTTCCTGACTCATCACCGGAGCCCCAAGTCTCACTACCCGAAACTTTCGCAGGCAACAGTAAGTCTTATCGACAACTCAAGAACGCTTGTAACCTCCTGTTTAACCTCAAACCAAAGACCTACAATTCTGATAGAATAAGAGTTCTTACAATAGTCTCTTTTCTTAGGGGTGAACCCCGCGTATGGACAGACACATGCTATGAGAATAATGATCCCATACTCTCTTCCTTGCATGCTTTCTATTCGACTATGGATGAACTATACCAGGACAGTGATGTTCAACTCACTGCTGAGGCGAAGATGAGAGCCCTCCGACAAGGCCGACAAGCAGTAGAAGAGTACATCACTGAGTTTAAGCAATACGCCACTGATTCACAGTGGAATGCCATAGCATTGCGGAATCAGTTCAGGTTGGGACTTTCGGACCAGATTAAGGATGAGTTGGCACGACTAGACATGCCCAACACCATAGAAGCATTGATGAAACTGGTCATACAAATTGACAGAAGTTTGAGAGAAAGGAAACAGGAACGTTGTTCATCTGATAATTCTGTTAAAACTTCCCACAGTGTCCCACAACAGCTCACACCTAATAAGCCCACTGAAGAGCCCATGGACTTGGGAATTATTAGAGGACCCTTGTCAACACAAGAGAGATCCCATAGAAGGAACCTGCAATTATGCATGTATTTTGCCAACCCATCACATATAGTGAAGGACTGCCCTCTGTTGATCAAGACTAGGAAAAGTAAGTGTCATATACATACTGCTCATCCTACTGTTAACGAAAAAAAACCTTACTGTCGTATTCCTTTACTCCTACAGTGGCACCAAAAGAGACTGAGCACTGAGGCAATTGTCGACTCCGGAGCCAACGGAAGCTACATTGATCAAGATCTAATTGTAAAAAATTAAATTAAATTTGTGTGTAAGCAGAAACCCGTCTACATTTGAGTTATTTATGGTACCCCCATTAAGACAGGTCCAATTACACACCATACAATACCCCTTCAAATACAGACATCTACCGGACACACTGAGTACCTATCTCTAGACATCATTCCTTCCCAGCTTTTACCCTGTAGTTCTAGGTTTAAGTTGGCTACAACTACACCAACCAATGATCCACTGGAAGGATTTACAAGTGGACTTAAACTCCTCTTTTTGTCAGAAGTCCTGTTACCCCCAAAAAACCTTTCTCCTACAAGCGGCAGAGCACCATGAAAACCTTCCCACGGAATATTCGGATTACTCCGATGTTTTCAGCAAAACACAAGCCAAAGCTTTACCCCCCATAGACAGTATGACTGTCCTATAGAACTACAACCAGGAGTGACAATACCCTATGGACATCTTTACCCACTTAGCCAACCCGAACTGGACCATTTGAAGAGGTATCTCGATGATAACTTAAAAAAAGGCTTCATAAGACCATCTACCTCACTGACTGGTGCAGGAATATTCATTGTCAAGAATAAGGATTCCTCGCTTAGACCTATTATTGACTACCGCGAGTTAAACAAGAAGACCATTAAGAACCGCTACCCATTGCCCCTAATTCCCAAACTTATTGAAAGAGTATACCAAGCTAAGATCTTTACCAAACTAGATTTACGTGGAGCCTACAACCTGGTACGAATCAGAAAGGGGGATGAGTGGCTAACCGCATTCAGAACGAGGTATGGACTGTTCGAATATCTAGTCATGCCTTTTGGGCTTTGCAATGCCCCTGCCACTTTTCAGCACTTCATCAATGATATTTTCAGGGAGCTTTTGGACATATGCATGGTTATTTATCTCAATGACATTCTCATATACTCCAACAGTCTACAAGAACATATAAAACATGTTCGGTTAGTTCTCGCAAGACTTAGAGAACATCATCTATATGAGAAGGGTAGATGTGAACCGAGCGCAAGTGGCGCAGTCTTAAGCTTACTCCCAAGACAGTCCCCTGACAAAAATTGGAATAAAAGGAGGTGAGAGAGTATGCGCTACAAAAGCTAAAAAGGCTGACTAACTAAAACAATATGTAACAGTTTAAAACAGTTTAATAAACAACAACAGGTGTTCAAAAATATAATTAAAAAGATTCATGGATCCATGATAAAATACAAATATAAAGCAATAAAGCAGGCACATGGCTAGCAAAAGCCCTTTCCCAAAAAGCCTTCCAAGCCCATATTTTCAAAATTGACAATGAAAAGGGACAGACTGAAACAGATCCAAAAAAAATAGCAAATGTTTTTGGGATTTATTACTCCAAACTATATAACATTACAAAGCAAAATGATACACACAATACAGAAGCCCTTAATAACTACTTAGAAACCGTTGATATCCCCAAAATTTCACCACATGAAGCAGATATCTTGGACTCCCCTCTAACCTTGAAAGAAATTCTAGATGCTATAGAGGCTTTGCCTAACAATAAAAGCCCCAGCCCCGATGGCTATTCGAATGATTACTATAAGATTTATAAATCCACTATAGCACCCCACTTATTACAAGCATTTCAACATATAGATGAGTTGGGATGTTTTCCTGCAGAGTGTTTAGAAGCATATATCTCTGTGTTACCTAAGTCAAACAAACCAGTTAATTTACCCAGTAGCTACAGACCCATCTCCCTGCTCAACACAGATTTGAAGTTGTTTGCAAAGATATTGGCAGGGCGCATCAATAAGATTTTACCCCAAATCGTACACCTCGATCAGGCCGTTTTTGTCCCTGGAAGGGAAGCGAGAGACAACAACATCAGAACATTACAACTAATTGACTATGCTAAAATACATAAAATTGGGATGGTGATTGTCTCCGCTGATGCCGAAAAAGCGTTTGATCGCTTAGACTGGAGCTTTTTACAAGCAGTCTTGCGTAAGATG
>CAJPDP010142229.1:0-10270 GCA_905336975.1 Bombina variegata variegata | reverse complement strand
TGATTTTTTTTTGGTAAAATATGTATACATATATATATATATATATATATGTACATGTATAGGTATATATATATGTATGTATATATATATATATATATATATATATATATACACACACACAAATATACTGGGGCTCTTAAATTAAATCTCAGAGGGTACGCCGAGGTTGATTAACAACAATATACAATTCTGAGATAAAATGATCTATTACATTTTATTGATTAACATACACTCAATTTATTAATCAGTTTTATTTAATATTTTGTTAATGTAGTAAAATAAAGTATTTCTGATGCTAAAAACAACAGGGCTGAATTCATCATACACTAAAGTATTATATTACATATCTTTAACACATAAAAGCGAGGTATATTAAGTAATAAATACATGATGAAAGTTACTGAAATAAATATGTCACTAAGTTCTAATTATGGTATTAAAAAATCTACAACACCTTTATCTACAGAAAAAGTAATAATCCAGTTTTATCTCTTGCAGATTTAGAAAGCAATCATATCCCCCACATCTGGTCTGAGCACTACTAATTCCACTCTCACATAGCATAAGAAAAGTCTGCTCCCCACCCAGTATGTAAATCCGTGAGAAAGAGAATAAAGTTTCAGAATTCTGTAGGCTCGACCACTGGGAATGGTAAAAAAGAATTATCTCATAAAGATGTCTACATATCTGCTGTAAATGCATTTAAGTCCTGCAATATGGTTATGCAATCATTCTAGACGCAATAGGGAGTAATATTTTTTTTATTTTTTTAAAGTCGCCCATATTCTCTATTGAAAGATGTGACAGTAGAATGGAGTAAGATAATCCTTATATTTAACAAGAACACACAGGATTGTTTTGTGATTTGGTGTATAAAGATGAAGGGGCCCATGTACATTATGCAGGAAAGGTGTGTTCATCCACTATAAATGAAACAATTTTTTTCTATTTGTGTTTATAGGACTGAAGAACACATTTTAAAATCTCTTTTAGCGTGATAAAAATTGGCCCTCTTACATAAAGAAATGTTGTAATGAGCATACTGCAAAATTGTACACCCCACTGCTTGCACACAAGCATAAGCTTGTATACACAGATGCACAAATGCACACACATAGACACAAGGCCGGATTGGCCTACCAGGATACCAGGAGAATTCCTGGTGGGCTGCTGCAGTTGGGACTGGGAAAGCTACTGTAGATCTTGCATACCCAGCTACCATTAAAAGGTATGCAGTTGGGTTGCAGGGTGCCTATATAACAACAATCTGGCACATTTTTAAATACAAACTAATATAATTTTATTCTGAGAAAAAAAAAATATTGTGTGAAAGAGTATCCCAGTAATCAACTTCAAGAAAAATGGGGCACTTGCTTTCTACTGACTCAACTAAAGATAGTTCTTCATATTTTTCCAGGGCTGCTTTTTATCCCCTATCCAGTCCTGCGATAGACAACTATCTGCACTGGATTAACACAAAGGCAGACATTAGTTTGTTGTAGATGGAATGATGAAGGTTCATGAACATTGTGGGGAACCCTGATCATTAATTTGAGACAATCTATACTCTATCAGTGTTTCTCTCTATCTATTTATCTATCTGTCTGTCTGTCTGTCTGTTTGTCTGTCTGTCTATCTATCTATATCTATCTATCTATCTATCTATCTATCTACCTGTCTGTCTGTTTTTCTGTCTCTCTTTGTCTACCTATGTATATGTCTGTCTGCCTGTCTGTCTGTCTTTCTAATACATTGTTTTCTATGTATAATTTACATTAACAATGCTATATGATAGCATCTGTATTTATCTATTAAATAATATTTTCTTTAATGTATACTTATTATGGAAATTAATTATGTAGTTCTAGTACACTGTGTACAAATAATAGTTATTTTAAAAGTTCTACATTGACATGTAGGTAATAATATAACATGCAGAAGTTAAGCTATTTTCTAAGATATTTTTAGAGACATTTATTTTAAAATATAGGAAAGATAAATCAATATTTGGGTTTGTCACAATACCCATAAATTAGCATAAATTCTTAATTTAATAATATTTTTATGACAGTTCTGGGGAAATATAAAACATATTGTATAACCCTATGACTTCAAATTCAACTATGTATTAATTCTATAGTCAGTTTTCATTTATTGGCCCAGATTAAAAGTGAAGCGATATTGATGGCGTAGGGTGTGCTATCCATCTTCTATTGCAAGTCATTGTTAAAAATAAACTACCAGAAAATGTTAGTGTGGCCGAAATCTTTTTAGCCTGCCCCTATACTTTCAATGGATAGCAAATCCGTGCTAAACATTACTCACATTTTGTGAGTTTTGTGTTGTGCCCTAGCACAACACATAATAGCGCTAAAAAAGCTACTGCGACTGGAGACCTAAAGTAAAGTGTTAGCGTTAAAATAAAAGTTTATCAAAACACATGTAAACCATATTAAAATAAAGTCACACATATATCCGACATCCAGATGTAAGTGTGCCTAAGGCTTTCACTCAAGCGCTAACATTTTAATTTAACTTATAATATGGATGTAAAAATTAGAGTGGTATGGATTGCACTCTAACGATCATATTAGTTCACAATAGCGCTACCATTTTTTACGATCTGCTTGTAATCTTGGCCATAGTTAATATAATCTTGATACTGCAAATTCTTTATTGTTAATGAAGTAAAAACATAGTATAGAAATATGCAGACATTAAAACATGTACTATTTTATTTGTTTGCTTGTAAAAAATATTAAATAAAATATTTTTGGGCAGTGAAAAACCTTCATAAGCATGACAACAAAATTTAGGTTTATTCTGTAGAGACTTTTATTTTTAAAAATACAGAAGTATTCGTGATAATCACCTTTTCCACACTGAAGAAAGGTTTTCTATTATTTTAAATGCCATTGCTATGTAGGTGCACAACAAACAGATGTATACCAGGTACTACTTATTTTGCATAAAAACAAAACTTTACTGTTTGAGACAGGTTTGGATTTTTATATGCAAAGATATAGAACAGAAGGTCACCTCATGTGTAACCAGTAAATTTCTCCACAAAGATAAGAATAAAGTCACATGAGGAACGTACCAACAAGGTGCTAGCAGGGCATGATGGGTATTTACGCATAGTCCCCCAGCTAAACTGAATCCACATCAAGCTGGGGGACCCTGCTAGCACTGTGTTGGTGCGCTCCTTTGAATTTATTCCTGTGGTTTACAGGTTTGTGATTTTATTACAGCATGAGGCACTCTTCTGTTCTATATTATACATATGCATTTATTTTGTTAAGAATGCGCTTTCGTTAGCAAAACACAATATTCATCTAATTTCCATGAAATGAATATTTGAACAAATGCAACAATTAAAGAAATCTAATGAATAATGTAAAATTCATCAGTATTCATTTATTTACTTTAAATAGTTAAAATACTCACGTTTAGCGCTAATCTAATCCCATCCTCTTCTTCACAGAGCCTTGGCCGTGCTAATAGGAGGCTTAGTGCAGTGGCTCACAGGGCCTGCACTAAAGGAAAAGGCAAAGCCTCCTCTTAGCTAGAGCCCGGGGCTCTGTGAAGAAGGATCGTGATTAGTACTGCTCTCCAACATGCATTTTGATAAATCAAAAGTAAACTGACCAACTTGAAATATAATTCACAGATAAAAATGGACCCTTTTGCTTATCAATCAAGTAGAAGACATACATGTTCCTAATGGATACTTGATACTGCTAGAGATAAAATGTTCCATTCATACAAATATGACACATAATTTAAAATTCCAAGATCCAAGTCAAATAATTAAAGTTTGTTACTCTTATATGTTACATCATTTAAAGGGACATGAAACACACATTTTCTTTCATGATTCAAATAGGGCATACAATTTTAAACAACTTTCCAATTTACTTTGGTTATCAAAAATTATTAGTTTTCTTGGTATCCTTTGTTAAAGGAGCAGCAATGTACTACTGGGAGCTAGCTGATCACATTGTGTGAGCCGATGAAAACTTGCTGTAGTGCATTGCTGCTCCTGAGCTTACCTAGGTATGCTTTTTAACAAAGGATACCAAGAGAACAAAGCAAATTGGAAAGTTTTTGTTTTAAATTGCATGCTCTGTCTGAATCATGAAAGAATAATTTGGGGTTTCGTGTCCCTTTAAGGGTTAATGCCTTTTGTTAGTACAATCAATGTAGAACTCCAGTACCCAAAAATAAAATGACTTGGCTGCACTGCTAAGTGTCTGGTGTTAAAATAAGACACCCAGCAGTGCAGCAGTAGGGAGCAGTGGACATTTTCAAATTGTTCATGTTTGTCACAGGAAACTATTATTGTCATTTATTTGTGAGTGCCATGCGGAAGCCACAAAGACACCGTATGTGCATAGTGGCGCCTGGGGATTCATCTTGGATAGCCAACTGAAGGCTTGCGGCTCTTATGGTGAGAGCAAAGATCAGCATTTTGGTGAGTAGATTAATTTAATCTGCAAAAGTGGATTTACTTTCTTGGCAAAGTATCCCTAGTAGTCCCCGTGAGATACAAGTAAACAGTGAATCAGAGCATATGTTCCGATTCAATGTTAACTTGTTTGATGCTGTGCAGACAATCTATGCATGCGCAGATTGTCTACTACGTATAGAATAGGTTGAACAGCTCTATGCATGACTACACTATAGAAAAAAATGTAAGGGGACGGAGGAAAATGTTTGATGCTAATTAAAATAATGATCTTTTTTTGCAAAATATAAGTAAAAAAAATTGTAAAGACATAAATAGTTAAGTTGTGCTTGGGTAGTGCAATCAAGGGACTTTTTATAAAAGACTTACATTTACTATCATTTTATTTTTGACTTCCACGTCCCTTAACAAGATATCCTGATCAGAGTTTTTCACTTCTCATTTCTCAAAGCCTTCTCTTCCTAGTCTTTTGTCATAACAATAACAAATACCACTCCACATTTGTTCTGTTTTGGGGTTCTGACAATTTTTAAGTTAGCTCCTATGATTCAAACAAGGGGCTTCAGTGGCTTGTATGACACAAATGAAGTCTTCTCTGATGCGTTACACACCACCATCTCTGAGCAGGCATGGTGTTTGAATCATAATAACTTTTACTAGAAGCGTTTTTTCTAATGGAAGTTAATTGCAAAAATGTTTCTATTTAAAATTGAAATCTCTCATGCACATTTTAACTTTGACCTTTCTGACTTTTTATGAAGCAGCAATCTTAAAATCTGGCAAATTTAAAATCACCCAGACTGGTACGACTGATTGACCTCTCTTGCTCTCCCGCAACTGGTGTTCTTTTATTACGCCCTCACCATGGATATATATCATAAAACCCAACATTTGAAAGAGTTAGTTCCAATGATTAAAACAAGGGGTTTCATGTCCTTATAGCTATCAACTGATTGTCTGTTTAATAAGGATCACCTTGTAGCGACCTTTAACCTTATTTTGTTGTGTTGCTGATGTTAGGGTTAATAAATTTCTATGAATTTATAAAACATAAAAAATAGGAATCAAAATACATGGGACAACTGAGTGAGTGTAAAAATAGATGCTATTTTGCTAAATTCTACATGGGATTATTGTTTTTATTTTATTTTTTGCACAGATTAAGCTTGTATTTAATATTTCTATATTTTAGACCTATTCGTTTCTGCATAAATTGTTAGATGGGCTGCGGGATCTGTTGGCGCTCTACAAATAACCGATAATAATAATAATAACCGATGGGGCAAAATAACACCTGTTCTCTAATAATATAGATATAAAATCTTGATTTTTTTTGTGTGTTTTGGGAAGGTGAACTGAGGACACAAAAACATAACCAGATTACAAGTGGTGTACTATTTAGTGTTTTTGTGACCCCACTAACTTCTCCCGATAGACCTCAATAGAGAACGCAAACTAGAAAAAAAACTAACACTTACAGCTTGCTAACCCAACAGTAGTTAAACCTACAGTGCTGACCCGAACGTAGTTATTGATATTTTACATTACAATGTTCTTCACATAGAAGAAAATTACATTTTTATTTTTAAATATATATTTCTATATGTATATCTGATGTATTTTTTGTAAAATACATATCTATATATCTAAATTAATATATATAGCAATAGGTATATACAGATAAATATAGGATGATCTATTTAAAAATACATAGAACATTTGCCCCATTGTGAAGAACATTGGAGTGTACAGTATATACATTTATATATGTATATAACCTCTGATGAAGCGCAGGTACGCCTGCGTGAAACATTTCAGGTGTTTTCATGTCTGCAATGTCCCTTTGAATGTGGATGAATAACGGAGCTTGATAAATAGGCCCCTTAACATCAAATTTGCTTTGTTCTGTTGGTATTCTTTGTTGAGAGCTAAACCTGTGTAAGCTCATATGCTATTTTCTAAGCCCTTGAAGGCCGCCTCTTATCATTTTTACAGTTTTTCAAAGCTACAGTACAGCGCTAGTTCATGTGTTCCATATAACATTGGGCTCCCTCCCGTGGAGTTATTTATGAGTCATGCATGTCTGTCAAAATAACTTAAATAAGGGGGAAGTCTGCAAAAGCTTAGATACAAGGTAATCACAGAGGTAAAAAGTATATTAATATAATCGTGTTGGTTATGTAAAACTGGGGAATGAGTATTAAAGGGATTATCTATCTTTTTGAAGAGTAAAAATTCTCGAGTAGACTGTCCCTTTCATTTATGTTTGTAATGAATTGTCAAGTTGTTTTTTTTAATTTTTATATTTCTTATAAAATTACTCAAAATTATAAAAAATTGTTCACTACAAATGGATCAGTATTTCCGACTAAGTGACAAACATTAGGCACAGGCAGTCATCACCATTATTATCATCTTCATCAACTACATAACTGTCATGTTTTGCTTGGTTGAGTATCTTTTGCTTCTGTGAACATCTGCAAAAAAGCCTTGAAGCCTTTAATGCACCTGTCTCTTATGGCTTTGGGCCCCATTCAAGAAACTCCAGACGGACAAGGCTCACTTCCGTGCTTATGCGCGCCTGCACCAAAGGCGCTAGCAAGCTGCATCCACAGCTTGATAAATGGAGCCCTTTGTGTGGTTAACTAGAATGTTTGTGTTAGATCAAGTGGCTTCAAATAGATTACTGTGGTTTAGAGAAAGAAGTTCATCCAAAGTGCCAATTAATTCTAATAAATTGAATAGGGTCAGTATGTTTTTTTTTATATGATCTAATTTGTAATTATTTTTTATTTATACCACTGTCAACAATAACATCCTGTCCACAGTATTTATTTACACCACTCATATAATAAGGGTACAATATAATAAAAACTTACAATGAGACATTATGTAAAACTATACACTGTACATTGCTACACTTACATTGACAAACATAAGTAAAAGGAGAGGAGCACCCTGCCCTTAAAAGGACATTAAACCTAATTTTTTTCTTTCATGATTTAGATAGAGTATACCATTTTAAACAACTTTCTAATTTACTTCTATTATCTAATTTGCTTCGTTCTCTTGATATTCTTTCCTGAANNTTGGTGGCTGAACATAGATGCCTCATTTGATTGGCTCACCAATGTGCATGGCTATTTCTTTAACAAAGGATATATAAAAATTTCAGCAAATTAGATAATAGAAGTAAATTGGAATGTTGTTTAAAATTGTATTCTCGATCTGAATCATTAAAGAAAAATTTTGGCCCTTTAAGCACAATCAGTTGTAGATGCACTTTTATATAAAGTGAGCTACAGTTAGAGAGGCTCTCAAGATTACAATCTAAAGGACCAACACCTAATGCCCTGTCTTACTTTAAATACACTTCTAGTTAGCCAAATGAAAAAGCCCTACAACAAAATAATCATCTTTCTGATGAACAATCACAATAGTCAACAGTATCAAGCTTTCAAGCTTTGCCGCTGCAGATCCTCACTGTGCGCTGCCACTACAGGAAACAGGAAAGTGCTTCAGACACCTATGATTAAGTGCCAACAACAGGCACGAAATGCGTAAGGGTTGTCTGGGGCTTCCCACCTACCTGTATCTTTTATGTGTCTTCATTAAAAGTTCTTTAAAAGTTATATTTTATCCATTATTACTGATGTGTCGTTCGGCTGCCCTTTTTTTCTTTTTTGAGTATCAAGCATTCCATTTACTCTGCCTTCTTATCTTCCGTGTTTTAATATGTTCCTCTAAATCAGAGATATCCAATTTTATATACTCACTAGAATAGCAATATCTTCCCTGGTAATTTTTAGTATAATGTTATGTAGAACAGTGGAAAATACATAAACCAATGAAAGATGCACACAGGCATATCTTTCAATAAAACAATCACTGTAATATATTTTAAAATATCCTATCTTGTGGCAATCAAAAAAGGACTTTCATTAACAAGAAACTTATCAATAAATGTTGGTAGGATTCATACCATGCAACATAGGCAAATTGTCACTGTTTTAGGGCAGCGTCACAGTGGTTTGGGGGTAGAATCGAGGCACTTTGTCAGTGGCACTAGCTATTATGGGGTGTGAATGGCTAGACCATGTCCAGAGTTATATTTTATGAGTGGGGCATAAGTGGTCCTGCAATTAGCACACAAAACAGTAAGGGGGTAAGCTCTTTATTTTAAATAAGATTTTTCCAGATTTTTGCATTTAGATATTTATTATACTGCACAATTAGACACACATTTAATATTTCTACAAATATAAAGTTAAGCTTAAAAAAAAACAAAAAAAAAAACGTATGTCAGATACTGAGTACAAGGTATACATCCACTATATCAAGTACAATAATAGAAGAATCAGTTCCACATTTCCAGTGGATAATGTGATCATTTATAAGTGTCATGTAGGTCTGTTTCAAATGCTGATTCTGTGGTACTTCTGTTTTTTCTCACTGAGCTGTTGCTCTTTGTTTTAAAGTAAATTATGAGCTTCTTTCATGTGCAGCCATATCACATTTTTATGCTGATCGCACTGAAAGTTCTAGTCATAAATCTTAACTTTCTAACCTTAGAAAAGCTCAAATCAAGCATTTACTTACTACTTGATCAGCATTTTTAAATTGACTTATTTTAAAAACAGACTAAACAGAGTCCAAAGTAGAGCAAATATATAACAGACCTGAGGTAAATTTGTTTGTTTATTTGGTTCTTAAATGACCTTAGCTGACAGCACCATTTATTTGCACCATTTAATGCTTATTAATGTAATTCCACAAAAGGATGGGCATTAGTACACATGAAATATTGTGGTGAAACATACGTCCATTCCTCTTTTTTATTTCTGTTTAAAATGTTAACTCTGAAGGAAATGTATCTCGTTCATAAAAAGATTTTGGTTATCGTATTTAAAATAGAGCTCAAATAAATTTGACATATTTAAGATATTAGTACATATAAGCATGAGCAAAACAATATTCATAAAAAATAATGGGTCTCAAAGCCTGTAGTTGTGAAAGAGGAGAGGTTTCCTGGAATGTGTTTTGGTTGCAAAATTATATAAAGTGATAAATAAACTAAGATCCATATTCCCTCTGAACATGTCACATAGGCCTAGATGTTCTAGTATGTTCTACATTTAAATATAAACATTTGTATTTCTTTATATTGTATGATGTACAAAGAAAAAATAAATACCACTTGTATTTATTAATTTATAAAAGCAAATCACAGAACCACATTTTTTGAAAGTGACAAAATCTTCTATTTTTTTTCTTTCACGTACATGAATATTTGCTGACAATGTACAACTTTTTTATATGAGTAAATCAGGTAAATTAAAAATCATCGAAAAATGTTAAATGCTTAACCAGATTACATTTTCTCAAAAATGGTTCACATGTCAGGCACCAAATACTAAACTGGAAAATACAATCCCTGCTATCCCTATTCTGCTAGTATCAGGATTACTGCTCAATCTACAGTGTAGTCTGTATTTCTGTATTTCCAAAGGCAATTTAAAAAGAAACAAACACCTAGATTACAAGTTGTGCATTTGTGTTTTAACGCTGAAAAAATGGTAATATCAGCGTTAAAACAGCACCGCAGGCATCACAAGTATAGCTGTACCACAAGCCTTTTAGCAGGTAACGCAACGTCAGTCCCGCACACGTAAAAATTATGTTTTTTCATGGGACTTCTATAGCGCTGCCATTACAAGTTTTGCGGTGGGGCTAAAAAGCTTGAGTTACACCCTATAACGACAAGATCAGTAACGCCATCTGAGAGCATAGTTATGAGTTTTA
>CAJPDP010142037.1:0-11782 GCA_905336975.1 Bombina variegata variegata | reverse complement strand
GATAATAAAGTCACAGTCATGTGATCAGGGGGCTGGAAGAAGGATCCTAGATACAAGGTAATCACAGAGGTAAAAAGTATATTAATATAACTGTGTTGGTTATGCAAAACTGGGGAATGAGTAATAAAGGGATTATCTTTTAAAACAATAAATATTCTGGTGTAGACTATCCCTTTTTAGTCTTGTTTCAGTCAGTTTGCTAAGCTTCCTGATATTCAGAGTTTAGTTCAGGAATTAATCAGATTTAAGCCATTTATTGAGCCAATTTCTACTCCATGGAGCCTTAATTTGGTTTTAAGAGTTTTGCAGGTTCCTCCTTTTGAACCCAGATAGCTGTTGTCCTGGAAGATTATGTCCTGCTTTGAGTTGTCTGCTCTTTCCTGTGAGCCTCCTTATCTTGTTATTAATCAGGAAAATGCAATTTTAAGAACTAAATTTGATTATTTTTTTTTGCCTAAAGTGGTTTCTTCTGACTAAACTGCGAGATTGTTGTTCCCTTTTTTGTTCTAATTCAAAGAATTTTAAGGAGAGACTTTTCCATAAATTGGATGCTGTCAGAACTTTAAAGTGTTATGTCCATGCTACTAAGGATTTTAGGCAATCCTCTAGATTGTTTGTTTGTTAGTTCATTTTTCCAGTTCCAGGAATGGTCAGAAGGCTACAGCCGTATCGGTAGCCTCCTGGTTGAAACTTTTGATTCATTAGGCTTAATTGGAGGCGGGACAGTCTCCTCCTAAATTTATTACTGCCCATTCTACTAGGTCAGTTGCTACTTATTGGCCTTTTAAGAATGAGGCAGCTACTTCCTTACATACCTTTACTAAATCCTACCAGTTTGTCTTTGCTTCTTCTGAAGCAGCTTTTGTTAAAGTCCTTCAGACAGTTGTTTCTGGACATTAAAATTAAAAAAATTATCTGTTCCTACCTTTCTTCATCTTGCTTGCCTATGCGTCAGACTAGTTTCCAGTAAGGAGTTTTGGGAATATTTTCCTCCTCCTAGTGGTCAGGAATAGTATTCCCAGGAGTAATGACCCATGGACTCTCACCATGAAAGAAATTAATTTATCAAATAAGCATAAATTGTATTTTTTTACACCTGTCTAAAACGTTTGCACAGTAGTATATCTCTCACACACACATACATTTTTTTGTTTTGTTTTCTTGTAGAGTTGTCTTTCTGTTTTACTTGTATTGCTTTTTCTCTTCCAAAACTTTTATCCATACAGCACAAATAAATTGTGATTTATGGTTATACTCTAGTAATATTATGCTTTTTCCTGAATAGTGTCATTGTGTTGATCTATCCCTTTCTGTCCTATGGGTGTGGTGACTTTTTCCCATGTATTCTTCCCCTAAATAAAATCTTGTATCTTCGGAGGTAGCTTAGTGTATGATCTATAATTGTTTGCTGTATTTTGTCTTTATTTTAAACTACTTGTTTCCCTTCCATTCTTTCTTTTAAATTACATGTTTATCTCCATTCTAGGGGATTAACATGATGTAGAAACATGTTTGTCATAGTAAGCAAATTCTACTTTTTCTCATAATCTTGTAATATCTTAGAAGTCTTTTTCCACTAGCTGTACCATTTCCCTTTCCTATCCACTTAAGTTTTGCTTTTGTTCATTTATATGTAAGGTTGCTCTACTACAGTTTACATTTTTTATATGGGTGGATACTGCATATATCATTTGCAAGGTCATTGAACTAGTGATACCTTTTACCACAAACATTTGTAATAATACATAATTATTTCAAAAAGGCTTCTAATAAATACTGAAATACACTGATGTGCATTTAATTTTTTGATTTTAATGTTCCTTTAATTCTGAGATTGCTCATAGATCATTTTGTGCAAATTAGAAGTTTAACTAATTTACGTTTACTAGCTAAGGAAAATCTGATTACACTTTTGTCCTTCATTATATCTCCAGGAGAGAGTAAAATGCCTTCAAACTGATTTGGCCAATTCTGTGGCCATCCTTATAGTCTATGAGCACAGGAGGAACATTTTCAAGATGATAGCTCTTTTGTGCTGTCATTTTGGAGACCATTGACAAGTTGTACAAGCCCAACAACAAAGTTAAATATCTTGTACATATTTATATGCAGCACATATATTTCTCTGTGACACTTAAGGAAGCTTTGGGTTGATTTGAAAGATTGGAAGCCAATGTTTAGAGTAGCCGAGGTCAGAACCGGCAATAACAATGACTGACGAGACTTCCGGTGGGAGGCATTTCAAAATGGCGGCAACAGGCTGAAGCTCTGTGGAGATTATTATCTCACTCCCGCAATTCTTGGCCACCTCCCTTGGCAGAACTTGTGCCTGGGAACTATAGTGGATTGAGATCATATCTTCTCAACCCCGGAAGGCATTTATCCAAGAAGGACTTTCCCTACCATGCTAGGGGAACCCATTTGCTCCACCGTTATACACTCATCACCTTTTAAAGTAAACATGCTTGTCTACGCAGGCATTATTAAAGAGCTAAGTGCAGTGTTTACCCCACTGCTGGATGGTCTATTGAACACCTGCTTGGATCTCTGCAAAGAAGTACAGAATGCAGCGGTTGTTACCCGGCAGAGAACAGACGCTTGTGAGTTTTGTAAGGGACGTAACCTGACCAACAACTTGACATGCTGTATCTTAGCACAACAGGCTAAATACCCAGGGGGATCTGTATCAGATTATCGTTACTACTGTACAGACACCGATCTCTTTTACTCAGTGAGAACCAGAGCGCTAGAGGAAGACATGTGCGCAATGGACTGCACAACTATGGGGGACTTTCCCTGGAAATCATGGCGGACATCTGCCTTGGAACTACCCACGACAGTCTGCTATTTGCGGGAGAGCCAAGAATGCAAGCCATCTGATTTGACTGGGTCTACAGTGAAGAGAAATTCAGAATTCTGCGACACTGAAACTCCACAAGCATTTCCAATAAAGATCTGCAGTGTTCACATAATGCTGCCCCTCGAGGAGAATGATCAATGCTCTGGCTGGTGTATCTTTAGGCGAACTATCCTTATAGCAGTAATATTACAGGGATTATCACCTCCAGCAGGCATTGGCCCTGGCAGCTTATCTGAAGGCTTCGATGTGTGCCTTCACTTACAACAATGAACATCAAACCATTGGTGCTGTCTTGGTCTACACTTGACTTTCCTTACATTTGGTAGGGACTGATAACTTGCTCACATTTCGTACTAATCCCTGCACAACACTTTAATAAACATATGGGGATTGGCTAGACTGTGTGTGCAACTTCATATGGAGACTCAGGCATCATGACGCTTGCTTATCTACCGGAGTCGGCTGCACTATAACCCATACATTTGCGCTATAGACTGCTATTCATCCTTTTGCTCCAAATGACACTCCTTCAGTCCTTTATGGTGTTGGCCGAACTGCGCTCATATCATAAGAGGTTAACCATGTTTTAGAACCGTTTACTCTGACAAAAAAAAAAAAATCT
Source organism: Bombina variegata variegata (assembly GCA_905336975.1). Lineage (NCBI taxonomy): Eukaryota > Metazoa > Chordata > Amphibia > Anura > Bombinatoridae > Bombina > Bombina variegata. The sequence continues at coordinate 8,300 of CAJPDP010142037.1, read as the reverse complement.
TTGAATTGCTGCACAACAATGTTTAATTTCTTCAGTTTAAAATGCTCACTAAATAGATCTTGCATGCAATACTGCGAGGTCAGCTTTGTTCTCTTGCACTAAATATATAGTTGACAACACAAGCACCATGGCTAGCGACATATAATTACCCTTACTCACAAATCTGTAATTATTTTAGTCAGTTTGATATATATATATTCCCATACACTGTGACCTTTTGAGGGTTTGCAAGTTATTGAGATATTGCCCTGCCCCTCTTTTCTATCTTTATACAGATTTGGCTAGCGAAATGGTTTGTTCCTCCATTTAAGTTCCCCCAACCTGTTAAACTACTGTCACAATCATTCCATACGTACTCCGGATATGCTTAGTACTACTGTTCTTATTTACAAATCGATGAATGGGATTTTAACTCAACGCATGTAGTAGCCTAGCCTTCCTTTTTTCTCTGCACTAATTTATCCTCCTCACTTAATTTACTCACTTCACTTTTTGATCCAAGCCCTGAGACTAACTTTCATGATACTGACATTTAGCTACTGGCCTTCCATGCATTATGAGCCATCCAAAATGAAAATCCTATTACATGTCCTAAGTTCATGGATTATAACTAGCAGGTTATCTGCTTATTTCATAATAGAAGATAATGGGATCACACGCTACTTGACTGTATGTTAGTCTAATGAAAGCATATTAGTCCTCACATTTAAACCTTAGTACCATAAAACTTAGTAAATGAGAATTGAAAACACGATAGCTCCATTTATATCACAAACTGTAATAATCCTCGCTTTCAAAAAGAGGAAAGATTCACACTCTGACTTTGTTGATGTTGTTCTATTGTTGTGGTTCTATTTGTGTTGTTTTATTTTGTATATTGGTTTGATTAATGTTGTATAATTGAGTCCCAATGGCTCTTTCTTATTAGCCAAGAAACCAACTAATTTTGAACGTGTCTGTTATTAAGTAACAAAATATTTTAAATTTGCTCAGTTAGGCTCTGCATGTACCGTATTTTCTTGCCTTATTCCATTTCCATAGAGGTATTGTGATCTAGATTGAGGATTCACAATCTATTTGAACTATGTACACTACCGTGGGGCCTAGCCCAAGGTTGATATCCAACGTACATTAATTTTGTAGGAGACTATTTTAAGTAACTCTTGGTTTACAATACTGATACCATGGACCTTGTCACTATATTATGTGGATCAGCTATGTCAGGAAAATTGCCCAGTACCTCAATCTGCTATCCCATACATTACAAAACTCTTATAAATACTGACTTGGACGCTATACAAACGGATTGCTACCCATGCTAAGCCTCATTCTCAGTATAATTTTTGGTGGAATGGGCTATCCCTTGTTTTTTGTTTGTTTGGTTTGTTATTTTATGATTAGCTAGGTTTATAGCCAAATAACAACCAGGAACAACATATGCAACAAGGCACAGCAGGATACCCAGATACCAGTGGTAAACCATGTTCACAGACCGCTAGAAGGAGGTCAAGAATCCATATCAGAGCTTAAAATCTCTCCCATCTCGCTCTTATTTTTTTTCTTGGTCTCGTAGGAGTTGATTGAGAATAGAGGTTGTTCCAGCTACTTGCTTATGGATTACAAATTTGGAGCTCAGACCAATGTGAGACCCAGAGTCCCTAGGGAGTATCATTTACAAAGAAGGCAGAAAAGACTCTTCACAGCAGCTGAATTATACAGAGACATAGGAATACCCTGTTATTTGCACAGTATTTCCCTAAAGGGACTTCAGCCATAACTACCCTTAGGCATCGTGGTGGACTCGTCCCTAGTCTCCCCCTGAGGGACACAGGTATTTCCTACGGCAAGCCACTGCAGTGCTCGATACCTGCACTGGATGGGCTCTTTACTGGATACTGCTGCAGCTGCATTGACATCGTTTGATATGCCTGATAAGCCAGTGGAGGGGTGCTGCATGACTTTACACGGCACACACACATAATTGTAGGTACTCTGATACAGATAAAACATAGTCAGGGGACTTAACCTGCTCTCCTCATGACACATTTCTTTTCCTTTTCCGGTCCATACTTGTCCTGTCATAGTCGGGAAAGCCTGTTACCCTTTACAGCCCTCTGGCAACTTTGGGGATACTTTTGGGGGCACTTTTTCTAATTAAGTGTATGGCCCTTTAAGAAAAACAACATTTGCTTAGTGCAGTGAGCGGTTCAGTAGAGGAGGTTCCAGTTAGCAGTTGTTTTATGCTTGGTGCACAAATTTTTACTAAAAGATCCAAAAGTTATATTTTTATTTCCTGCAGCACCGGCTTTTCGTCTTGCGGTAGCTCCACCTCCTCACTTATCCTTGGCTTTTTCTCCTCAGTATGGAGTCTCTACATCTAGAAATCATGTGTTAGCAGTTTGGGCCTGATTCCATATTTAATTTCAGTGCCTGCCAGTCCCAGAAATGGGATGAGTACCCATACAGGAGCTGCCAGGGGGTACTTAAGGGCTTTATTTTTTTTATATATATATATATATATATATATATATGGGCTATTGTGGTTACTACACTGAGACATAATTGAGGTGTCTGAGGGAGTGTATACATAGTGTAGAGGGCTCTCTTCCAGTTATTGTCTGTACTAATCCTTATATACAGTGTCATTGCATACTTTATTATAAGTAGAAACTGGAACAAAATGTCTTTGTCCCCACTGATATCTCTATAGAGGAGTCCGTTTCTGATATCCCTCTGTCTACATATATATGTTTACCTTGTAAATATGTTCCACAATGCCAGGTCACTCAAATCTGTGAGAATTGCATGGATATAAGCCACAATCATCCACTTTCCAGAGGGAATTTGCCCTGTATTTGTCATTTGGGGGGAAATTACTGATTTTACTTCTGAAGCTAAAAATAGCATGTACAAAACAGGGGCAGTTTGTTTAGCAGCTGTATTCAAACTAATTAAGCGTAATAGTAAATCTGGGTATTTAATTCAGTCTCATGAGGTAAATGTGCTGATGGCCTAAAGGTACAAATTTGATAACATCCTCTAGCCAGGTGTTTTTTTGCAAGGACATTTAGGCAGCTGTACACCACAGCACATTCTTATGTGATCTACAGTGTACCAAATGTATTATAATATGTGTAATTATATATTGTACTGAACATATGACATATGGTGCCATTACCATTTGTTAGAACTATCTGCACTATTAATACTTATTTATAAGTCAATAAAGCATTGTACGTCCAACATCCCAGGGGATGTAAATAGATTTTTTTTTTTAATGTCAGTCTGCATTTTATTTATATTTTATGTTCTTTGGAATATTATTTGCATTAATGTACCTCATGCAGGTTCTATACACTATTATGATTATACAAATTGCTAAAATCTGTTTATGTTCGATGCATGTTCAGCAGCACACATAATAATTTTCACATAGGCAGAAATTCTGTCTCTGTAGATATGCAAGACATTATGGGCTAGATTAGAAGTGGAGCGCTAATTTATCGCGAGCCTGTAAATGCGCAAGTTTGTGGTTTTACAGGCGCACGATAAATAACCAGCTTACAATTAGCGCTCAAAAAATTAACCAGAGGTCAGACCTCCAATTCATTTTTTAAATGTCCCCCAATTGCCCCCACCCCCAAAAAATGTGATGTCCCTTTTTTTTTTTTATGTAGCATTTTTGGGAGACTAAAGTTGCCGGGTGTGGGGTGTTAGAAACAAAAATGGCCCTGAAAAGTGCCTTTACATAGCAGTCTATGGGGACTGTGTTCTCAGTAAATATATATATGTATATGCTTATATACATATACTGTATATGTATGTGTTAATATATTTATATATACATATTAACACATGTATATATTCATTTATATTTGCTGCGTGACTTACCCCCTTTCGCTGTGCTAGTTCTAATGCTGTGTCTATGGAAGCGCGCCCTCGTTAGAGCAATGCTTCTGTGCAATGCCAACACGAGGTCGCGTTAACATTGCACCTCACTTATTATACCAGCACGCATTTGCGTGCACTGGTATTACTAAGTTGAGGGCAAATATCACTTTAGCGGAAAAGATATTTTGCGCTCAACTAGTAATCTGGCCCTATATGTCTATGCTATTAGTGTACACAATTCTGCATGTTTAATTCCAAATGCAGAGGATGTATCTGTATTTTAATACAACAGTGGTGGATATCCTTTAGAGAGAAAATCTATTGGTATCTTTTTTTTTTTATACCTATGTTATGTGTTATTTATATCTATGCACAAAGATCCTTTCATGCAGATACTAAACATTGATCATGAATATTTTCACTATTTGTAGAGATCCTTTAGAGATGAGATCCATTGGTATCTCATTCCATTTTATGATTAATTTGTATGTATGCCTAATCAAAAAAGGGAGTCCACTTAGGATAAAACTTAAAATGTATTTTGTCCAAACTTTAAAAACAAAAAACATATAAAAGAAAAAGAAAGGGGACCATCACAGAAGGGAGAAATGTAAGCAACTGGCTTACTCGTTTCGGCCGTAATCATAGCCATGAAGCTTTGTCCTAAGCGGACTCCCTTTTTTGATTGGATTATCTTACCCCTGCAACGCTGTGGATTTCCGTGGTTCTACTAGGACACTTGTGGACCTGTCCCTCCCCTATGACGTATCCACACTCAGCTTCGATCGGTAGCGAGGTAACCAACATCGAAGGTAACCGAAAGGGCACTCGACACGCTGCATGGCGGCTAGCGTAGCTCGATGAAAGAAGCCTAGAAGTGGGTAAGAGGTATACTTTAAATTTTCCCCGTCTGGAGCAGCACTGTAAGTACTTGTTTTTGCTTTGAAAGCTTATGTTAATTATTGGTTGCCTGAAGAGTGGAGGTCTATAGGGTTGAGTCGTTGGATGCCTATATTGCTGTTTTACCACCCCAAGTGATTAATATCATATTAGCCCTATTACTGACACTTAAGACCATTTTAACTTTCTTTGATTGTCCCCTAATTTATATGTATGCACATACATTTATCATGCAGACACTGAGCATTAATTACAAATATTTGCATTAACTATGCACTTTATATATTTACTTTGTGGGTATACACTGTCTCTGCTTACTTTCGGCATAGATTTAGAAGTATCTAATGTGTACCTGTTGGTCTATAGGTGTTGCTGATTAAGTAAGAAAGGCCACATAACTACACCTGATGCTTATGTAATGTACAGATTTTTAAACTTTGTATTAACTTATGTATAAGTTTCTACATTTCAGGTTCTACCTTGAAAATATTTTGGATATCTGGACTGATTTTTTTTTTGTCCTATAAGAGATAGTATTTTTGTTCTTTTTGAAGCAGAGTCCAGCTGATTGGCCAGTGGTCCTATCCAAATGTTGTCTATGATCTTTAAGAGTGGCAACATTTACTAAAGGATTTAGAGGATAGCGGCGTAATTAATCTCTAGTACCTGTGTAACCTCAGGGTCGAGAGATTTTACCCCAATCTGTTTATTATCCAAAGTGATTTACAGTCCTGTCCTGAATTTCATAGCCCTAAATATATTGGTCAGGATTCCCACTTGTTTAATGGGAAAATCCCTCAGTTTTTTACCAAAGGGTCAATTTAAGAATATTATAGACCTCAAGGATTCTTATTTTCACATCCGTATACATAGGGATTGTTTTCATTTCCTAAAGGTTTTTATATCTGCAAAACTCTGCTAGTTTGCACTCTCTGATAGATACAATCTTGACGGTGATCAGAATCAGGACATTTCAGTTGCTCCTTATCAGGCTGATATCTAGTGCAAGCTTATTTACGGTCAACAGCTGTTGCTCATACACTCAAACCTCCTGTCTTTCAAAACAATAGTTGGCGTATCAATGTTCCTAAATCTCCTTATACCCTGCTATGAGGGTAGCATTTACAGGTCATAATAGACTCAATACTTATGCATCTGTTTTCCTGTCAGAACTTTAAATTAAGATTTAGAGGGTATGTCTCTTCCTTCAATGAGCTTCATCCATTGGTAGCTCAGTGCAAGGAAGAGGTGTCTTATGGTAGCTGCTCCAGTTGCAGTTTCTTTAGCCCCTCTTTACTTGAGACGCCTATAATGGCTGTGCTACCACAGTGGTCAATAATCTACATTTAGCACACATATTGCTTTGGATTTTCCTCTTAGTCGATCCTTTTCTTAAAGACACAGTCTTTGTCCCTTGGGACATCCTTCCTTCGTCAGTCTTGGTCTGTTTTACCAACGAACTCCCGGTCTCTAAGGGTGGGGGGCAGTCTGGGTTTTTCGAAGATTGCAAGATGTTTGGTATCGCCTTAAGGCAAGGTTACCAATCAACATTCTGGAACTTGGTGCGATCTTCATGCTTTTCAGCACTGGTCTCTATTGAAGGAGGAAAAGTTAATACATTCCCATTTCAGCACTGGTCTCTATTGAAGGAGGAAGAGTTAATACATTCCCATTTCAGCACTGGTCTCTATTGAAGGAGGAAAAGTTTATCCATTTCCAGTCGGACTGCATATTGGCGGTGAGCAACATAAATGATCACAGGGTTAACCGTAGTCCTCTGGCCATGTAGGGAGTGTCTATTACTCTGTCTTGGGCAGAGAGAAATTATCAATCCCTATTGGCAATTCACAATACCATGTGTGAACAACTGGGAGGTGGATCATTCCAGCAGTCGATCAGTCTATTTCAGAGAGTGGTCTCTCTGTTGCATATTTTTGATCGCTTATTGATCCAATGGGCTTACAGGACATAGATCTAACCTCTCACTTAAATCTCACACTTCCAAGCTATTGTGCAAGATCAAATAATCCTAAGGTTTACATATCATTGGTATGCCCATGGGACTTTCATCTAGCATACCGGTTTCCTTTGTTTTTTATTCCAAGATTCTTTCTTGGATCAAACAGGAGTCAACTTCAGTAATATTAGTTGCTCCAGCCTGGTGCCACAGGACTTGGAATGCAGACATAGAGGAAAAAAGCCATGGAATGCAAAAAGAAATCTGCACTGAGACAGAATCTGTAGTCTTAAGGTTCTCTTTTTCTATCAAGACCTGAAATCTCTAATGGCGTGGAGTTTTAATGCCTAGTATTGAAACATAGAGATTTGATTCGGTCATTAAATCTTTGATGCAGGCCAGAAAGCCTGTAACACAAGAGATGTGACAAAAGATTAAAAGACATATTTTAAGTGGTGTTCTTCCAGAGGGTTTTCCTGCTATCCTTTTAAATTCCTAGAATCCTTCAGTGTTTCCAGGATGCCCTTGACTAGGGTTTTCTGCCTTAAAGTGAAGGTAAAGTTACGCTATTAGCTATTAACTATTATACTCAATGAATTAAATAAATATAAGTTTAATTAATCGTTCCCCCCCCGCCCGATATCTAAACAAAGTTTAAAGCTTTATAAACTACATTTTTAATTGTCAATGCAGCCCGTTTTTTTTTTTTTTTTTTTTAACACCGCAGTCACGTTTTTATTTCAACCAGTTGAAGATTAGGCCGTTAGGCGGCCGTCACTCTGTCATGCGCCCACTAAATAAACTGAGCATGCGTGATTTTCTTATTAATCGGCTTGAACATCATGCACGCTCCCGTAACCGCTATTAGACGCTGAATCTTGTGACGTTGTTTCGTGCATGCGCTAAATTCATTACAAGGTGACGTTGGCATTTGTTCACCGCATGAGCAAAGCTGGTCTCACGGGAGTGAACCTTGAGTTGTGACGTAGGGAGCGGGTGGGACCGCTCTCTAGTCTAAGACGATATTGAAGTGGGAGATGGGAGGAGCAAAGAACAGTAAGTGATATTTTTTAAGATTGCGATCTCTTACTAACAGTTATATTGATGGTTTAAAAAGTTAGCGACTAAGCTAAACATCGGATTGGCTTCATAGAAAGTGCAAGATATCTAAAATTTACCATCACTTTCTTAACTTTTTTTTTTTTTTTTCTTCGTAGGAAGTTCAGGCATTGGTTAGAATTAGGCCACTAATGGAACCCATTTTGGAACCTATTTCTCCACCCTGGAATCTAGACGTTTCTCTATGTACAAGGTTCCTCTCTTGAACCATTATATTTAATTGATATTGAGTATTTTATGGGAAAGTACTCTTTCTGTTAGCAATCTCTTTAGCATAAAGAGTTTCTAAATTGTTAACCTTGTCTTGTGATTCTACATTTCTCACTAGTACAAAGTATATCCTTCACCTTATGACTAAATATGATTTTTCTTCCATACCAATCACGAGATGGTTGTTCCTTCATTGTGTTCAGATCCTGCTAACTCTGGGTAG